>OZ026617.1:53979683-54254683 GCA_964020975.1 Hermodice carunculata
AGTTCCGAGTGTTCCAGGCAGCAGTAATTAAGAAAACTCTTTTCACGATTCACCGACAGTTCTACACGGAGCCCAGTTTCTGATAAAATTCTATTTACTATCAGTGATAAAAATGTTTACATAGCGCGGCAGTTGCCAACACTTGATTGTCCCTTGTGGCTATGTTTAATTTTCCTTGCGCAGCCAATGCGTATTGAACGAAAGCTATAGTATAGTTATGCTTCCGTGCAAGCACAGGTCTCTCTCTCTCTCTCTCTCTCTCTCTCTCTCTCTCTCTCTCTCTCTCTCTCTCTCTCTCTCTCTCTCTCTCTCTCTCTCTCTCTCTCTCTCTCTCTCTCTCTCTCTCTCTCTCTCTCTCTCTCTCTCTCTCGTTAAAATTGCAAATTCTGCATGGCATTTTAATAGATGGCCTTATGATTGAAATTGATCCTTTGATTTACAATTATTAGTATTTTTAAACCTATGCAAACTACAGGCAAATGAAAATTTAAACATTGCATGTTTTCGAACGTAATGCAAATAGAGGTGTCAATTCAATTTTAATTTCATGAAAAGAAAAGAAAAGAAAAGAAAAGAAAAGAAAACATGTAAAATTGTAACTGATACTAATCAGGCACACTTGAATAACTTGACTCTTGAATATCTTTGAAAGTAATGTAAATATAGAAGTGCCAATAAAGCTTCAGTTTATTGTAAATAAAGGTGTTGATCGAAATTCAATTTACAGGTGTGTTGCTATAGGTGTATCCAATTAAATGGGAATGAAAGTTGAAAAAGTTAAATTTATACTGATTATAGACACACTCGAAAAGCTTAAATATTGAATACTTTTAAAAGAATAACAAAATGAAGTGTCAATCCAACTTCAATCAAGAGGTATGTGCTATAGGTGCATCCAATGAAATGAATATGTAAACTGTAGAAATTTCATTTATGCTAATTAGGGGTACTCTTGAACTTCAAATGTTGAATATCTACAAAAGTATATTCTGGATAGAGGTGTCAGTTCTACCTCAATCCAATGGTTTCTTATATATGGGCACATTCAATTTTATGATAATAAAAGTTGTAGAATCTTAATTTATGGTAATTGAGTATACTTAGAAGATTTCAATGCTGGGTCATTTCAATCTATTATAAATGTAAGGGCCAATCAAATTTTTGTGTTCAAAGGTATATTTGATGTGCGTTGAACAAAATTTTGAACATGTAAATTTTGTTAATTTTGAAGGCACACAGATTTGCTTCAAACAATATTTATTTTCCAAAATCTCACACATGTTCATTGTGTAAAGTACAATAATAATAATAATAATAATAATAATAATAATAATAATAATAATAATAATAATAATAATAATAATAATAATAATAATAATAATAATAATAATAATAATAATTTATTAAACACCCAGAAATGGGGAGGAACAATACAAATAAATGCATCGAAATAATAAATGACAGCAACATATCATAGAGAATGTACATATCAACATAATTAATAAGCACAGATAACAACACTAAAACCGAGGCAGTTTAGCTAAAATTTTGCTTAAAACCTCATGTGAACACTTGTGGTTCACCTACCCGGACGCACGGGATGAGCATTAAGATTCGGCATAGGCGAGCAGCACTACTCAAAAATAAAGATCTTGTGTCGCCAATTGTGTGTGCGCTTTTTTTTTATTATTATTTTTTATTTTTTTATTTGTTTATTTGTTTTTGTTTGTTTGTGTGTTTGTTTTTTTTTTTTTTTTTTTTGTTTTTTTGTTTTTGTTTTTTTTTTTTTTGTTTTTTTTTGTTTTTTTTTTTTGTTTTGTTGTTGTTGTTGTTGTTGTCTGGTTACTGTTGCTGGAAATTAATGTCATCAGAAAATATCCGTCTTAGAATAGCGAATTAACAATGTTGCATTTAAAGAAATAGAAAATGGCACTGCTGATACCGAATTAGCATCTGAAAACACAGTTTTAAATACTCCGCGAAATGTTGTTAAAAGTATATTAGTGAAATACCAACTATTGGAAAGGCTCGGGTGTCAACTGTCTTCCATAACCCACACCATACTTTTCCCCATATCGCCTTCAGGAATCAACACGTACGTCCATAGTTTTGGAGGCTCTTTATAGTCATTGTTAGGATACACGATGAAAACAAATAACAAGACAAACAAGCAAGTAATTAAATTTATCAAGGCGTTGCGGAATCTATCGATACAACTTTTTCGACATGTGAATATATTATTGTGTTATAATCTTGATCCTAGATGTTGTGATGTTATGTTTACATTGACAAAATAAGTGTGTTACCATTTAAAAATTGTCTATTTGTTTGTTTTTTATTTTTTTCATGTTTAACAGTGCAGCTTCAATCATGACTGCTGTACCAAAAAATGCCGAAATCGTACATGTGCATCAAAGCGAAGCTGTCTCTATAAAAGTAAGGTATGTAGCCATAGTATGTAGTATTTTCTGCATGTACATATTCATTTTAAAACATCTACGCAAGTCGACAAAAAGGCAAATGTAAGTACCTATCATACCATTCTTCCAACAGGCTATCTCTGTTCACAGTAAAACCATCAAAAGAAGAATAGAAGACAAAGAAAAGTTAAAAACATTTTTGTGTGTAAACCTAATATATCCTGATGTAAAAACAAAAGAAAGAAAAAAAAAGAAAAAAACAAAAGAAAAGAAGGGGGGGTCGGTAAAATGTTCACTTGAGTGTCTGATTAAATAGGATTTTTCCCTTTTTCTCTTCTGTCTCAGTGTACAACTGATGCTGACTGCTGTTCACGCAACTGTTTCTTTGGCACATGTCAACCAGGCAACAATAGCTGTACCTACGCAGGCTACAAGGTAACAATTAAAGAGTGATCTTTATGGCAACAGGAACCCTCCATTGATGGTACTTGGTGGCGTCTCACCCAAGTGTCATGGCCGCTTGTTCTTCGTACAATGTCATCTGAAGGACCTATCTTCTACAAGAGGGCGTGGAAGTTCATTTTTGTTATAGTGAATCTACACTTCAATTAATACTGTTACTTTCATTTGATTTTAGTCGCAAAATTGACTTTTACACAAAAGTAGCAATAAAAATGTATACGAAAAAGGAACACAACAATAAATTTATCACGTATATTAATATGAAACTACGCTTATGTTGCAGTTAATTCTTCACCGCATGCAGACTGAATTCAAAGATTAATGGAACCTATGACCAAAAGTATAGACCCTGCGTAATAAAATAAATAAATAAATAAATAAATAAATAAATAAATAAATAAATAAATAAATAAATAAATAAATAAATAAATAAATAAATAAATAAATAAATAAATCTTTATGAGTTGGATACATTTAATCGATGTCGAATTTTGGAAGTTTTAACTCTAATATTCAAACCTGTCAATGCTGATGATCAGATTATGTTGACCTATGAATCCTGATCGATAGCTGAGAATGGATACCTCGTTAGATTTCTGTCAAACAAACTGCATGTGTTCAATTTCCAATTCATTTGATTTACAAAATTAAAATAAAAAGCCTGAATATGTTCATACGGAATATATGCATAGCTGCAAAATTGGAAAGGTTGCTTTTTCAGGAACAACATCAAAACACGGAGTTATTTACCACTTAATTCCTTTATCGTAGGTAAACTGCACAAATTAAACTTGCTTCTGGTGACTTTTAGAACATTTCACACACAGTAAGATCGAATGCAATTATAGTTTATTTAAATATGTTATTGAGATATACAAGGAAATTCAATACTACTTTTTTATGTTTCGTCGTATCTTAAGAATAATTTAACAAAGTTGTTTTGGTGGATTAATAGATTCTCGTTTTTTTTTTTTTTTTTTTGGTAGTTATGGGGATATAAAACATAAGTTTTGTTATCTTTGATGTTGCAAATTTTTATAGTTTGAACGAACGTCCCTTTAAGGTGTATATTACATATACATGCACCTATAATCCATGCACACCATTTACATATTTTTGTTTGCTGGTTTATATGAAGCTGTAATTAGGATGACATTTAAGAACAGCCAGCACAAATTAGTTTGTTGTATATATTTGTATAGCCGTCTCTATGTGTGTGTGTGTTCTTCTATCGGGTTTTACATAAGATAATGATTTTTAAAAAAAACTGAGGAAAGGATGGAAAGACAAAAGAAGGAAAGAAAATTGTGATAAAATATAGGCCTATAATATTGGTAATTTTTACTCGTTACGTAATGAAACATAAAAAGGAAATTGTACTATGTTATAGCAAAACTCATAATTTGATAACTTTGTTGTTGCTTGCAGTGTCGCGTCAATGCTGACTGTTGTTCCCGTAATTGTGAGGCTTTCAGGTGTCAAAAGGCCAGCGTCAAACGCAACAGGCAGCCCGAAAGTTCTTGAGAATTATTGGGCCTACTACCCATACTGACCTGAGCTGTGAGACAAACGAACTATTGCCTTATTCATGTATGGCGTTGTCAACAAAGCTTGCGATTTCTGCATTTGATTCAACTGATGGCTTTCAATACACCGTTCAAATGCTGTCAATTAAAATATTAAAATATTGAATCTTGGCGGGTTATATGAAGGATGTTGTTATAGCTGTAAGCCTATTTTCTTTGCTTTGAGCACTTTGGTAATTATTCAGTTCAAGACTCCAAGGCCCTTCCTTACAAAATAGCATAATATTAATGGTCCACACAGTCTACCCCATCGATCTGTTGCTGTTGTCAACGCTGGTAGGTCTACTGTTTAACCAGTTATCATTTCGTTGAGGGATAGGCCTATGACGCGGTGGTTCAGTCAGCCAACTGCATAACTCAGTCGGCCCTAAAGTCAGAGGGAACTTAGGTGCTGCTGTGAACAGCGCCGGCTTCAACCAGATTGATTCCACATAATCACTCATTGTGTCTGTTTTATCCATGGATCATGCTGTGGTTCAGCGAGCTTGACATTAGGCCCACTTAATCATTTATTACAATACAAACTATCCCTGTAAATACCTTTGTGTTATCGACACCTGTGTCATGCGACCAGAACCAGATATAATTCATGATCTTCAAGCTAATGACATCTCCACACTAGACGCCTGTCTATTGCGTATTGTGTAAACACGTTTGTAAAATAATATAACAAATGGTAAACTAGAATGGATAGCTTTGTAAGCAAATCTGTCAGGGTGCCAATTGGCGCTTGTTTTGAAACCCCCTCCCATACTGTTTTATGACATCGTCAATCATGGATCATCATGTACAATCTGCTGAACAGTAGTAATAGAGTAACCAAGTAACAGGTGTATTGTCAATCAATGCAATGTGATAACTAATACAACTACCATCATTTTTTCATGCCAATAGCTGAATAGGATTTTTTTTTACCCATAACTCTGATCATTTATAACATATCAATAAATCCACACCAGGTGCACAATTTCAGCTTGGGTCTCATGGTATGTAAAATTTCAATGTTGTAACTTGTTTAGTGGCTGAGAAAACTGTCAAAAAATGTGTCGGAAAGGTATTAAGAAATAAAACAAAAAAAATAAATAAAGAACTCCTACAAAAACCATATGTCTGGGTTGGCACCCAGACATAACAAACCAGTGACAGTGCAGGCTTAAATTGTGTGGACACACCACATGGCCATCCGTTTTAACATTTGATCCATTGTTAGCATATACATGTGTGTGGAAGATTCACGTGTAAATTTACATGCACATGTAATTATGCAAAAATAATTTTACATATGTAAAATAACACATGTGTCAAATGGTTTTACACATAAATATAATGATACTTTTACACATGTAAATAATGTACATGTATGTGAAAGATTAATCCATATGTGTAAAAATATACATATGTATTAATTGTACGTATGTATCAATTTTTTCACAAATGTAAAGAAGATAAATATCGCATGTGAAATAGTTTTACACATGTGTAAAAAAAATTACAAATATATGTAAATCTTTTTCAAACATGTTAACTAGATGATAAATTTCACATATATGCAAATCTTTACACATAATGTGTAAAAGAATAGTGGGCCTACGTGTGTTACACATTTGTGTAAATCTTTTTACATATATAGGCTTAAAATCTATACATATTCGCAAATATAGAAATAGTTTACACATATATGGAAACAGTTTTACTGCACACGTATTTTTCACATGTCATGTGCAATCTATATCTATATGTGAATATCTTGTTTAGGCCTACGTATCTACAATAATAATTTATTTTACATTTATGAAAAAGATTTGTTCATGTGTATAATGATGTAAAATGCTTAAAGGGCCTGTCAATATTAAAGCATTTGCTGTCGAACATATAATATTATTTAGCGCCTACATATTTGCAATTTACCATTTGCAATGGTTGAACATACGTTTGGACCTATAATTCTCAATCCAAAATGAATAATTACTCAGTTTTCTTTGTTGTTCTTGCTCATGGTGACACCAAGAAGTCTAGGCTCCTTAGTGACACCCAGGCACACAAGCATGAAAGCTGCAGGCCTCATTATATATATATATATATATATATATATATATATATGTATATATATATATATATATATATATATATATATATATATATATATATATATATATATATGGGGTGGGGGTGGGTGGGAGAGCACGCCATTTACGGATTCTTATCCTTTAATTCTACCAGCTGGTCAATATAGGAGTCAAATGTTGCTTCAGTTCCAGTAATATGTTAACGAAAAAATGTCTGCAGTGCTTCTCAACATCGCCACCGCCAAGCCTTTCTCATTTTATATCTCCCAGATTATATAAATGGAACACATCATCGTCATAATAACTTCTAAACAATACTTAAGGCCATCATACAATTTTACCATATAGGTTAATCGGATAGCATGAATTATGATGCCGATATAATGCTCTAAATATCATATATCACAGGACAAAATTTTGTAAGAACGAATGGTCCAATATATTTAATAAAATCCAGAACATAATTAAGTAAAAAAATTTGTAGAAAAAGTACTACCTTCTGTACAAGAAACAGTCATTTGTATGGGAAAAGGTTTTACTTCTCCTTGATTTTTAACATTTAAAATAGATCTAAAATTAGTCGAATTGCGTAGCGGTGGGGGGGGGGGGGCAAAGAGCACCCCTCTTTTGAGTTTTAACAATCAAAATGTTGCCAAATAAAGTTAATTTTGTGTGCTTCCATTCATTTCATAACGTTTACATTTTGTTGATCTTTTCAACCCAATTCTTCTGATAACCTTCTTTATTATGTCCTATATAAATACCTAAATACTTTATTGCATCATTTGTAAATTTAATACCTCCAATTTCACGTATTTGTGTTTCAAGGCTCCTACTAAGATACCTTCTGTTCTTTCTGCATTTAATTTTGGATCTGCTACCTCACTAAACTGCTGTGTCATGCTTAATACATCAGGAACGTGACCAGTGTCATTTAATAAAATAGTGGAATCGTCAGCATATTGAGATATGCGGTCTTTTATCGTGTATCCTACCATATTTCTGTTTCCTCTAATAATTATAGCAAAAATTTCTACAGCAAGAATAAACAACAAAGCTGAAATTGGACAACCTTGACGTATTTCTCTTTTCAATTTTACCTCTACTTTAAACATATTAAGTCCCAATTCACAGTGTCATTTTTTTGAAAGACTAAACAAATTAATACTCCTTTCTTATGAAACATTTCTGAATAGTCCATTACATCTTGAATAAGTCTTGCATTACAACCAATGTATCTCTTTTTAATATAAGCAGATTGATCTGTATTTATAATCTTTGGAATAATGTTTTGTAACCCTTTTGCTAATACAAATGCAATAATGTTGTAATCATAATTTGTTAAACTGATTGGTCTATTGGGGTTTTTGTGTTTTTTTTAGCTTTGCTGACCAAAGGTCGCACAGCTTATGCGACCTCTCATGTCTATCCGTCCGTCCTGTGTGCTTTAAACAATGCAGATGAAATAAAGGGGAATTGGAAAAACATATATCCCAAAGATCTAACATTAAATCTGGAAAATGAAAGTGATACAAAAGCTACTTTGCTTGATCTGGATATAGAAAAAAAAAGAACAATCAGTATGTAACAAAGATATTTGACAAGAGAGACCAGTTCAAATTTGATATTATCTCCTACCTAGACTTTCTGAAATCGTTTTCTCGGGTAGTTTTCAGTATAACATATTAATGTATTGACTTATGATAAATGTCATTGTTGTGACAGGTAATAAAGGTATTTTCACTTAATTAATTCGTCTGAGGGCGATCATAGCGTCGAGCTAAAAACGACTCGCGAGGCCACTTCGCGGCCTCGCGAGTCGTCATAACAATGACATTTATCATAAGTCAATACATTAATATGTTATACTGAAAACAACCTAAGAAAACGACTTCAGAAATTCTATCTCCTACCCTAATCTGACAGGAAACATTCCAGAGAAACAAGCATATGTAGTTTGTATAGAACAAGTGATATGTATTGCTAGAAACACCACACTTTTTAGCGATTTTGTCAATCGAGTCAGAACTTTGTGGCAAAAACTACAACACAAAGGTTATAAAAAAAACAACAACTGCACAAAACTCTGTTGAAATATGACGAAATACCTAATAAATACAACACTAACTCAAGAACATTAGTCAAATTGTGTTAAGATGGAGCTTGAAATGACAAAGTGTGGTTCTCAAAGTGTTTAGAGTGATAAGAGGGAAAGTACCCGGAGTAAAGTGTACTTCACCCACTCGGAGAATTTTCTTTAGTCCGTCTTAACTCGGAAAACCATGATCATACTCACTTTTTGCAGGATTTCTTTCTTTTCAATCTTCATCAAGTATAGTGGAAGAGGTGGCTTCCAGCTAATACCTTAGTACACTTTACTTCATAACACCTCTAGTCAACTTTATGGTCCTAAAAATTGTATTACTATTTACCTTTTTATACCAGTGTCGGTATGGTGGAATAGTGTATAAAGCTTTTAAGTTTCAAGGAGACGTCCGTCCGTCCGTAAACTTTTGCTCGTTAGCGCGATACCGTCCACAGTTTTCAACTTTCAGGACTTATAGGGGGTATGAAAATCTAGGCCTAGTTTGATATTGGTGGCGCCATCTACATTATAATGTAATATAGGAGTCAAAATATGAGAACCTTGTGAACACTCTAGCATCTTAAATTTTTGGTGGATCTTCACCAAATTTGATGGAATTGTGGGGGAAGTCAAAATTGGTAATGATATTAGTGGCGCCACCTATAATTTGACGGAAATTATGAGCCAAAATGTGTTTTATGATGTAAAATTCCATATTTGTAAAAGTAAGTAATTGGATTAGACTTGCCAAATTTATATGAGATATAGACCATGGCCAAATGTAGAATGTTATGTAATATCAGTGACCTTGATTAATGTTTGTGAGGTCACCATGCCTCTAAAGTTGAAAAGGTGATTTTGTAATGGCCAGGTGTAGCTTGGACATCAATGGCAAAGAGAATTGAGCCCCCAGATCAAAATTGCACTTGATTACAAAATACATAAAACTGTACTTGGTGACCTGCTTTTTGGGTCACTGTGACCCAGTAATTATGGGGTTTGGCGCTTGTCCAAGTTTATTGTTTTTCCTCAATAACTCAAAAAGTTATGACTCGATTTCAACAAACAGACTATATGTGGAAAGCTGGATATGGGGCGCATATTTTGAACGTAACAATTTTTAAATCTGAGTTGAGAATCAAGGCCAAATAACCAGTTTGAATATTGGGGTCATCTCGTGAATGCTCTGCACCCCACAATTCTTGAGATAGACCCATGTAACGTTTAGGAGTTATGAGGTGCATAAAAGTCTTTGTCGACATCAATGTTGGTGGCGCCATCTATAGTATTATGTAATATACAAGTCAAAATGTGAAAATCTTTTTACCGCAGTACTGTCCACAGTTTTCAAGTTAGCACAATATAACTTTCAGGACTTACAGGGGGTATAAAAATCTAGGTCCTTTCGGATATACGTTGCGCCATCTACAATATTATGCAATATAGGGTTCAAAATATGAAAATCTTGTGAACACTCTAGCATTTTTAATTTAACGCAGATCTTCACCAAATTTAGTGGGATTGTGGGGGAAGTCAAAGTCTAAGTTGGTCATGATACTAGTGGTGCCACTTATAATTTGATGGAAATTATGAGCCAAAATGTGTTTTAAAATATAAAATTCCATATCTCGAAAAGTAATTGGATTAGACTTGCCAAATTTATACAATATATAGACATTGTCTAAAGCTAAAATCATATGTAATATCAGTAACCTTGATTTATTTTTGTGAGGTCACCATGCCTGTAAAGTTGAAAAAGGTGATTTTGCAATGGCAGGGTGTAGCTTGGACATCAATGGCAACAGCTCCAGGCCTATGGGCCCCTTGTATTACAAGTGGGTGACCTTGATCTTCTGTCCGAAAGTCACTGAGGACATAAAGTTAAGGACTCACTCATTGTTGTTTTGACACATGCAACATTATTCATCACAGGAATTGTACAAATGAACTATGATTACATATGAAGCAGAGTGCCATCTGGTGGACAAACAAGACATTAAAATCACATAAGCTTTACATGTTCAAAAGCCACTTAAGGACTGGCAACTTTGAAATGAAGAGGTGCAATATAGACATAGTGCCAGCAGAGAATTTGGCACATGGATCTCTTGTTAATAACTCTTTGTCACCTTTTTTGAAGATTAAAGCTAATACTGTTTTTTTTTTTTAATTCGGTCTGGCAATTCACCTGTTTGAAATGTCTCATAAACCATCTTCATAAATACATATTTTATATTAACCCAGAATTTCTGATAAAATTCTGAAGTAAGTCCATTCAACCCAGGTGACTTGTTAACTTTCAGTTCTTATATAATGTGTTCAACCTCGTTTTCAGATATCTTTTCATCACACAATTGTTTGTCTTTATCATCAATAGTATGAGGTACTGAAACAGCTTGAATCAATGTCTTCAACAGTACAATCATTCAATCATTGAATATAGTTTCTCATAAAAATTTGAGGCAGCATCTAAAATGTATCTATCTTCACAAACTATTCTACCACCATAATTCAGCTTTTTAATTACATTGAAACACTGACGTTTCTTCTCTAATCTCAAAAAATATTTTGAGCTCTTTTCACCCTATTCTACCCATTTCACCCGAGCTCGTATTTTTATACCTTTAGCTTTTTCATTATATAAACTTTCTAACTATCTATTTAAAACATTTTTTCCCAAGTAGATTGTTATTATTAGGATTATTTTCAAGAAAACTTATAGTCTGATCAAATTCTTCTTGTATTAATTTCAGTTCGTTCTTTTTCACTTTTGATTTCATTATAGAGAATCGTATTGAAGATTCTGTAACTTTAATCTTCAATACCTCCCAAACTAATCTGTTACAAACAATGTCTTCATATTCCTCAATAACACCATGTATAATCTGTTCAATTCATGACAATAGCTTTCATCTTCTAATAAGTTTTACATTCAATTTCCAATATCCTTTGCTCCGAGTGTTATATGCAAGTTTGAATGTTACCATGACTGCTTCATGATCAGCAACAACAGCATGATTTACAATTGCATTTCTATCACATAAAAAGAAATTATCAGATACTAACACATAATCTAGTCTACTTTTTGTACTTGATTTTTTATCATAAAAAGTAATCCCATTTTTTTCCGGATGTAATAATGACCAACAATCATGAATTGATTACTTTTTTTTAACATATCTCTAAAGGTCTTACGACTTTTGTGTGCTAGGTGAGTATTAGGGAGTCGATTTTGATCTTGTAAACAGCAGTTGAAATCACCAGCTACCATAATATTGTTATCATTCACCGTGTGCTCCTTAACCCACCTTATAGTTCTAACATAAAAATCTTTTCTACTGTTTTCATCATTTGGAGCATATACTGAAACTAGAGTTACAATTTGATAAAAAAAAAAATTAAAAAAACAATCACTTTCTGAAAACAAAATTGCAGTACCCATACTATGACTAGAATCCGATACCGCATGTATTATCTCTCCTTCCCATCCACCATTTACATAAGGAATGATTCTTTCAGTGCAATAAATTTCTTATAAGAAGATTATGTCTGCTTTTTTGACTCTAAATAAGAAAATATTTTTTTCTTTTTTCGTGATCATTCAGACCGCATCATGATGCTCCCGTATCAAAAGGGTAGGCCTACATGTTGGAAATAAAATTATTATTATCATCATCATCATTATTACTATTGTCATTATTTTTATCATTATTATGAAAGAGAAGTATGCGAAATAAAAAGAGTAATTTCAGCATCATAGACCAAGTGAAATTACAAAGAGGCCCATATTTACCTCACTTTACCCTGCATACTTGAACACTTTTTTTTGTATTTGTTTTTGGTTTGTCTGTTTGTTTGCTTTGTTTTGTTTTTGTTTGTGTGTTTGTTTGTTTGTTTGTTTGTTTGTTTGTTTGTTTTTGGGGTGGGGGGTGAGTGGGTGGGGGTGGAGGGAGGGGGCGGGTGAGGGGTGTTTTGTTTTGTTTTGTTGTCAAGAGGTGTTTTTTTTGTTTTTGTTTTTTGTTTTTGTTTGTTTGTTTGTTTGTTTGTTTGTTTTTTCAAGCACCTTTCCAGCACAGCTGAGAAGCGACAAGGGCCTGTAATGGTTCAAAATTAAATACTCAAATTTTTAAGAATATTTACTCGGATACCCCCTTGTCGGACCGCAAACCACTTGGTTGCGTTTATTGCCATCTAAAAAGTTACTCACAGTTATTGATGCTGTTTGGCATTGTCACTGAAAAGACCAGACACTATGGTCTCTTGGCGTATGTTCCTCGTCAAGTCATACTATTTGGATTGCAAACGTGCACATATTTTACAGCAAATGATCGAGAAAACATTGTCCTGATCAGAAAGCCAGGTGCATGTGCATAGAAAGGTGTTTGGCTCCAAGTTATTTCTGTTCACCGTCTGGCTGGAAACTCTATACTCCAGCCCTTGAGGTGAGAACCTCTGCATTTAATACCCATGTTTATAGAGTTTAAATTTTATTTTGGAAGCTTTGTTGCACGGGAGTTAACACTTGCCGATAAAAATGCATTTTTTGTTTTTAATCTGAAAGTCACGGCACTGGGTTCAACTGGTCGTGGTGGGATGCATCGATTTGCCAGCTTGTGCTGATCTCTCGTGGCCAACAACGTAACGAACGTTAATACTAATAATGATTGGGAAATATTTCCTTGAGCACTGGAGTTTGGAACCGGCACACCGGTACGTTCACGATTTAAGTCACTCAAAATACAAAAATATAGGCACACAGGCTTTTAAAGAATGAGTAAAATGCAGTTTCCATTGCCAACAGCTGCTCCGTATTTAACTTAGGACTCCTAGTCCTACAGTTCTTATGAAAGAGGTTGTCTGAAATTGGAAACAAACAAACAAACAAACAAAACAAAAAACAATGAACTGAAATGAAATAAAATAAAATAAAATAAAATAAAATAAAATAAAATAAAATAAAATATTAATTAAATGAATAAATTCAGTGTGACATGTCGTCAGAAAGAAGTTTTTTTTTTGATAATTTACCATGAATTTCGTATGATCATCCTCGATACAGTTTTTCAATTTCAATTTCAATTTCAATTTCATGATATGAACACACCAATACCAGTTGAACAATACTTCCAGAGTTCTTTGCGTTTTGACAACATTTACTTTTCGATATCCAAAAAAAATAATAACAAGAATTATATGATTTTTTCAATTAAAAGTTTATGAGAATTGACCACACACACACACACACACACACACACGTGTGTGTGTGTGTGTGTGTGTGTGTGTGCACCCACAAAATATACACATATACATAATATATATGATCTCATCAAATAGATTTTTAAAAAAAACAACGTATAATTCGGGATTGTATACGAGGGGATTTTTTGTGACATGAATGACATAGTGGTGTACTGGGCTGAGTTTATGGCTCATTTCTGTAAACTATATATCATTTTTTGTAATGTTCTTATCAGAAGAACAGACAACCTCACTTGTAAACTAAAACAATCATTCAGAATTGAGCATGTAATCCCTTTCAGTACAATACCAACGGAATACGACCTGTACTCTTGAACTGGAACAACGGATTTTAGACCAAATGATTCGACAATAACTCAACCTCTTGAGAAGTACTGAAGTTTCTTTCTGAAGCTCATAGGCAGTTATTTGTCTGACCATCTCATCGGATCATCTCCCACGCTGCGAAGCAAAGGCTCCACAAGGTTCTGCCCAGGACCCCTTTATTGTAAAAGAATGGTACACCAACGATATAATGTGCAATTTAAGACTTTTTCCGCTTGATCATTTGTAGGTGTTACTCATTTCTAGGAGACACTTATATATTGATCTTGATAGAATTGTCCATGTGGGTTCAACAGTGGAAAGTTAAATTCAGGGCCAACAAACAGCAAGCTGTGTCATTTTCTGTGAAGCGGAACAACGCTGATCATCCCATACTTGGACCTCTTCTTTTTATTATTTACACAAATGACATGCACAAAGCATATTCCAAGTTCACATCTATTCAGTATGCTGATGATACAACTTTAATTAGCCCTCTATGTTGCCTTTCTTTTCATGTCAATACTGAATCGTATGAACAAGACACATCAAAAAACATAAATTTTGAATTGAATAAGGTAGTCGACTGGCTTGCAGCAAATAAACTGTCATTAAACATAGGCAAAACCAAATACATGTTAGTTCATTTCTACCAAAGGAGAATAAATTTCATTTTAAATCTAAAAATTAATAATATTCTAATTTCAAAAGTGGAAGAATTCAACTTTTTAGGCTTAACAGTTCAGGAAAATTTAAATTGGAATGCTCATGTAAATAAAGTAGCAAATAAATTATCTAAAGTTATTGGTATGTTTAAGAGACTACATAAGTATATCCCGGCTAGTGCTCTGTTACTAATTTACAACTCTCTCTTCTATTCATATATCAATTATTCTATCCTTGCTTGGGGTTTTTCATGCGAACGGATCTTCCTTTTACCGAAAAAAGCTGTACGCCTTATGTGTTCAGAAAGATTTAATGCCCACACAGACCCACTTTTTAAAAAATTAAACATCTTAAAAGTGACTGAGGTTTTTCAGTTGAGATCAATCAAGTTTTATTATAGATATGTTAAAAGCGAATTACCACAATACTTTAGTAATTTATATAGAACTCCTGTGCAGATTCATTCTCACTTTACCAGAAATAGAGAAAATATTCCTCCTCCTAGGCCCACCAATATTACCTCTGAAAAATGTATAAGATACTATGTCCCATCCCTTATCAAAACCCTTCCATCTTGTATTACTGAGAAGTTTGAGACACATTCTTACTCTGGTTTATCAAGCTATGCAAAAAAATATTTTATTAACAGGTATCAAGATATATGCACTGTGCCAAACTGTTATGTATGTAATAATTGATTCTAGTCCTGTCTAATAATAATTTTTGTATGTACATGTTTTAGTTATGCTTAGTATCTTTATGGATTTCATGGTATTTTTGTGATAATCAGTTTGTTTATTAAGTTACCTCCTTTTTTGGTGGCCCCAGTGATAGCGGACTCAGGTCCTTAATTGGGGTCATCCAGACACTCATCAATTTTTGTATTCCAACGCGTCTAACTGTCATGTACTTTTGAGTTGCAATATTACATACTGTTTGTATCCATAACAATTATATTTTGTCAAATAAACGTTTTCTGACTCTGACTCTCTGACACTCAACTATTCCTTGGTGACTCAATTATTCCAGAAGATACCAAACTCCATTTAGGTACTACCCTTTCTTTTTAATTTGAAATGGGATTCACATATCTCCAGAATCATACATAAAGCAAGAAACCTCATAGCTTCACTGCACTTGCCAATTATTCAAAATTTGTTCGATATGAAGCTGTATGCATATGTATTGGGGCCCAGAAGACATTCTCCACGTTACTTCAAAAACGACATATGTTGCCCGACTTTAATTTAAAAAAAACAAAACAAAACAAAACAAAACAAAACAGCACCGTTTTAAATTGATATCGTTTTATGGAATGATTAAACGCTAGATCCCGCCTTATCTTCCGGATCTGGTACCCCGCAATATTGAACACATCAACATCCATGTTAGAAATCGTCTTAATCTAAGACAAATTAAACTATCAACTCAACGTTTTGGAGAAACTTTTATCCCCACTGCTATTGAATTTTGGAACAATCTTTCATTAGATTTAAATCTAATTTCCATCTCATCGGCTGGACATGTTCCATCTCATTACTTGAATGGCATGAGTGAGATTCCGTAAAATAATTCTCGCCTAGTTGTGTCTGGATTTTTTTCTGGATTAAATTTACATGTTTACAGAATTAATGTACTACCATTGGCATCTCGTTTGCTTCTCCTGTCAATGGGCCTTGGGCATGGTAAGTCCATGATTTGTATGGCATCCGCAACCGTTCAACACTTTTGTTTTCATGATATCTTTACACATTGGCGTGTCTTCTTATTAACGTGTTCCGACTATTGAACACTATATTTTGTATATTGCTCGTCGTAAAACTGTATTATCCTTGGAATTGGTCCTTCGTGTTTGTGTTGTACATATATTGTTTCATCTCCCCGTATTTGGAGAACCTCTTAATTGATATTTTATGTATCCATGTATACAATTAGGTGATCCAAGATAAATAAATAAATACGGTGCTCTGTAAACTCCCCAGCCGAACACTTTTCTGTTGCCATACATGGCCAAAAGCTTCACATACTAGTATAAAAGGAAAAGCGATTCTGGCCTCTGTGCAAGGTATTAAGCATACCCTGTCTTCATGTAAAACTATAAGTGTTCTAAATTTTGTATCTTGCATATGTTCAAAATGATCAAAGACTGATACCATCAGTCTTTGATCATTTTGAACAATTGACATACTGCATCTCTGGGTACAAGTCTGTAGTGTAATATCCCCCTCACAAATAGCCTAGGAGTGTGAGAGTTGGTTTGGCCACTCAAAGCCAAATTAACAATTTTCAGTCCACAATGACCGTTTCATGTAATGACAACGTTATGGATATCATAGTCACCGAGTTGGAGTGTGGAATAATTGAAGGAGGAGGGCTGGGCACAATAGAGACAATGGCTGCTGGTGACAGTCCAGACCTAAGACTGATTATTTTATTATCTTTACCCTTTTTATTCTGCTGTTAGAAAATTAAAGAAAACTAAAAAAAAAATTGCTTGACATCAAATGTGTGTGGGTGCCATCAAAATGAGAAGTTTGAAAGGCTACATTTTGCTATTGTTCAATAAATAAAAATACTACAACTTTGGTTCTTGGTTCATTGGATGCACCTATGTCACAAACCTATAAGTTGGAATGGCACATCTATCCATAATAATTTTAAAGCTATTCAATATTTACATTTTGTGTCTTCAACTAATTTGCATCAATTAAAATTCTACAACTTTGGTTCATGGTTAAATGTACGCGGTCATGTCACAAACCCATAAATTGAAATTGGAATGACACCAACTTTTTAGTTTTGAGGCTTATCAAGATTTAACTTTTTCACCTAATTTGCATAAATTAAAATCCTACGACTTTGGTTCGTGTTCATTGGATGCGGCTTTGCAACAAACCTAGTAATTGATGTTGGAATGGCATCTCTATCTATAATAGTTTGGAGATATTCAAATTGTTTTTTTTTTCAATGCTCCTAATCTGCATTATTTAAAATTCTTTTCACTTACTGTCCATTATATTGGCAGAGATCACAAACCTATACATGCACATTGAAATTTTGTGTTTATCTGTAATAGTTTGGAAGATAGGGAGCTTATAAAATTGTAATTGCCCCTCATTTGCATAATTTTAAACATTATGACTATTCCCAACGATGGTAGGTGAGTCACCATGGCAAGTTTGGTGGTTTACAGAGTAATGGTGTCTGAGAAAAAATCCGGACAAATTTGGTCGCAAAGAAGTAAGAAAGAAAGGAAGAAAGAAAGAAAGAAAGAATTATTGGAAAAATAAAATATCTGGGTTCGCACCCAGACATAAGTACCCCTACTCTGTACCTTGGAAATTCTGCAATATCTGAAACCACAAACTATATACCCACTTAAGCGTCACTCTTTGCTATGACCTAACGTGGCACCTACACATTGAAAGCAAGTAAATGCCAGCCCGTCTTGGAAAGAATTCATGTAAATTTTTAAGGAAAAATATGAGGGTGTCTTTTTTTGTTTAGCCAATAGCCGTCTGATTTTTTTTATAAGGATTACAGAATGAAGAAGCTCTGTATATATATATATATATATATATATATATATATATATATATATATATATATATATATATATATATATATATATATATAAAAGTATTACAAATAGAGGTGTCAATCCAACTTAAATTCTTAGGTCTGTACTATAGCTGCATACATGTAATTAAAATGAAAGCTGCAAAATTTGAATTCATGCTATTAGTGCATACTTATTAACTTTAAATGCTGAATATCTGCATGTAACTTACGGTTTATATCTCCAAAAGTATTCTTCATAGAGGTGTTAATAGCAGGTACAATTTTTTGGTTTGTGATATACATAGTTGATTTTTTGTTATGTACACCTAGAAAATTTAATTGCTTAACCATATTCAAAACTATTAAATATGATGGAGCTCAGTCAAATCTCAATTCAAAAGATTTTGTTCAATGAACACTTGATTTATCATTTGAACAAAACTTTCAACATTTTGAAATTTTACCAATTTTCAAGGCGCATAGACAGATTTGCTGTCAAGTAAATCTTATTTTTCTTGTTTCCCCATATGCTCCATTATAGACAAACCTTCCAAAGCCGAAAACCTCGTAAGCTGAGATAAACACTACAAGCCTAACTGACACCAATGTACCAAACCCCTCTCTAAGCTGAACACACATCCACAGCTTTCAGTATAATGCGCTGCTTGCTGGCAAGACTGGAACAGTCTACATGCACAGGAAAGTTTCCCAGCAAAGAGCAGAAACAACAATTAATGGTAGAGGTAGCATTCCAACTTTAATTTATAGGTTTATGCCAAATGCACATCCAATAGACCACGAGCAAAAGTTGTATAATTTTAATTTATGCTAATAAGGGAGAATTGAGCATTGCATAATTTTAATTTATGCTAATTAGGGACAATTGAGCAATCAAAAGAGGCAGAGGTGTCCGTCATTCCTTCAATTCTTAGATTTGTGCCACAGTTTTAGTCATACTTGCATTTTAAATGCCCGCTGAGAGCTTAGTTTGCATTGATTTATTGAGCAATGTGCAATAAACCTTTATTTCAGAGGGAGTTATGTGTATGAATCCAACATTTCAAAGACAACTTGTGTCATTATCACATTCTCATTTGTTTTGCTGCAGATGCAGCCTATGGACACAAAAATAGGATTTGAATTTCTGCAAGCTTTGAAAGCACACAGATTTGCTTTTGAATCAAATATTCTTTTCTACTTTGCTCCTTGCAATGCAGTATTAGGAATGAAAAGATCGTATGTTAGTAGGCACAAGAACAGTTATTACACGAATACATGATACACACTATGACAGATCAACTTTGGGGAGTCTGACATCAGGTTGAACGCGTAAAACTTACAGCAGTGTTTGGGGTGGGTACGGCCGGTTTCCCTTGAATTTTTGAAAGAAATAGATGCTCATCAGATGCATTTACTGGCATTTGAGATTGTATTTTTATGTGAACAATTTAATATGTCAATGACCGACAAGTCACTAAACTGGGTTCCACAGATCAATTTTGGTGTATGTCTGAGCCAAATTTATATAAATAGGAAAACATAAATTTAGAGCTAACTACTGCTGAAAGAATGTGATTTTTGCATTTCATGAGAGTTTGAACTCGTAACTTAATACTCTCAGCCTAGATCGCAAGGTCAAATATAGTAAACAGTGCACAACATTTCAAAAATATTTTCTTACATTTTCTCACCAAAAATATAATTACTGAATCCAAGTAATTATTTCTCCTTTCAAAATAATTTTACGCATATATTTAGCTTTAACTAGAAGAATTCCTACTTTCTTCCTTCCTTCCTTCCTTCTTTCCTTCCTTTCTTTCTTTCTTTCTTTCTTTCTTTCTTTCTTTTTTCTTTTTCTTTCTTTTTTTGAGGTGCACAAGAAAGAGACTAGTTGTAATTTTTCCTGATATGCAACAATTATATGGCAAATTGATGCTCCACACAAACGTTTGAATTTATGATGACACATATTATTATGATGACAAATAACTTAAAATGTATACTTTTTCCGATTCCGCCGAAGACAAATACGAGATATTTTTTAGTAATATCAGTATCAGTAAAGTATACTTACCTTTCGACCACCATTTGCCAAGACCTCATGGGTCTGGGTCGAATGCCTATGAAATCGAGTTGAGTTTCACGCACTTGTTTCTGAAAACCAGACGGTCCCGTGGCACCATCTTTCGGTTCCTTTGGAGCTAGTGGTGACTCCCAGCGTGCATGCTCCCTGTATCATCCGTCATCTTTTGGCGAGTGGTCAGTTGATTTCAGCTAAAGGAGGAAGTGTGGCTGGTTGGTGGGCTTCTCTGGTGGTCGTGAGGTAAGTATACTTACTAATACTGATATTACTAAAAATATCTTGTGTTAGTTATGTAACATGACCTCTCAACCACCATTTACTGATATACAAGCATATAGGTGGAAGCTGTAACATTACTGGCACACTCACCACATTTGACCACCGGGACTGGCAGCTTGGGGAACCCATTGGTCTGACTGAGGAGGCGATGTTTGAAGGGAAAACCTCAGAGCTATGTGGAGTTGAGGCTGCCGACAGCAGAATCAACGACAGGCCAAGACATTGGGACAAACTGCCTGATACTGATCCGAGATTAGGTCAACTTGGCACAATGCCACAGGCCCACTAAGAAGTGTGCCAACCTATGGACTACATCTGATCAACCATAAGAGTGCTAATGTGTTGTCACTGGGGCTACTCTGATGGGGTCTGGAGAGTCTAACAGACAAGTATCGGAACCTAAACAAAGTAGCCTGTGACACAAAGGTGTACATGCCTTCTTCTAGCACTATCATGTTACGTAAGTAGTGCTGGGTGAAGGTTGTAGACCATCGCCATTGGCAGCTCCACAGAATGTCAACAACTGCAATGTTCTGCAAGGTGCACCAGGAGGCATAAAAGGCTCACACCTTGTGAGCTATGGCTGCCACAAAGCACAAGGCCTTTCCTGTGAGAACTCATAGGCCTTAAGGATTGTCTGCTTGATCTGTGAAGAAATTATGTTTCTGTAAACTTGCTCCTTACACAGGCTACTCAGTGGTAGAAAGAAGGCTGATATTTGTCCTCTTAGTGTGTCCAGGCATGAAATGTACCAACGAAGGGCTCTCATGGGACACAGGGTTCTTTCCTCTAGGGAAAAAGCAGTATCCATAGCACAGAGAGTAAAACCTTTGAATGCCATAGCTGGCTCTCTAACCACTTGGTTCTTTGCAATGAAGCCCAAGTGAGGCTTCAGGATCACCTGGAAGTGGTCAGGCGACCATTGGAGTTGTTCATTAACTACTATGTTGATCTCTCTTCTCCGAGCACCCCAAAGTGAGTGTCAACAGAAAACAAATTTTCCACATTTGAGGTGTACCTGTTTGTGTCCTCAAGGCACTCAAAGGGCCACTTCTTCCACATGACTAAAACCAGTGGCAGGTCCCACCTGTTGGACCTGTCTCAATGTTGGCATGTCGGTGTAGAAGGATGCAATGAGGGCAGACACATAGGGATTGCTCCTGATGTGAATGTCCAAGAATTTCACAAGGGTTGAAGAGATGGCTGATCAGAAACCTTCCACTGTTTTTGAGCTCTTGCCTAAGACTTCCCACTGATACAACAGGAAGTTGAGAATGTCCGTAATGTGCAAGGGTGGATTCAATTACAGCGGGAAATCACATTCCATAGAGTTGAGTAGACAGTTAAAAAAGAAGCCATCCCCTGGCAATTCTATCTGAGACCAATTCCAAGAAGCCTCTGTCGTGGATGTGCTGTGAGATAACTGCCAAGCATGGAGGTTGAGCATTTGAGGGTTCCTGTGGAACACGCTCATCCATGGCTGCACCGTAAGTTTCGGCCATGTTGGTCATCATAGCAGAGGCTTATTGAGCAATCATTCCGGGGCTGTCCGGGGGTGACTAGGACCAGATTGCAATTGTGGGACCAAACCTTGAACAGTACCCTCACAAGGATCTGGCAAGGAGGAATTGCATACACTCTGGTCCAGTTCATGGCTACAGTATCCACCACTAGGACATACAGGTCCGGGACAGGCTAGACAAAAACTGGCAGTTTTTGCATTCTCATGAGTTAGAACAAGTCCATGTTTATACACATGTGGAGTTCCCCATCTGGCCCACATGACCTGAATGACCTTTGGGAGGAGTGATCACTCCATCCCTACCAGCTGGCTTCTTGACAGTTGATTGGCCAGGACATCTGATGGATTGGGATGTGCCTCATGTGTTTGTGGACCTTGCGCTTGGAGCAGTAATCGAGTGATGTGTGACCTTTTTGGATCATGTCCTACCTTGCCTGTTGAGGAAGGCCATTGCAGTCCTGTTGTCACACATCATGAGGACATCTTTGTGTTTCACCAGGTCTCAGAAGTGGAGAAGCACCAAGCATATTACCTCCAGTTCCAACCAGTTTATGTAGTGAGACACGAAGGATGGGGGCCAATGGCCCGACACTGTCCAGCTCTTCACCTGGGCTACCCACTTGGACCGAGAAGAGTCAGTGTAGATTGTAAACTGGGCTTGAAAGGGCACCACTGCCTGTCCCTTCATGACGTTCTCCGTAACAGTCCAGTCCACAGAAGGTGCGGTTGATCCTCATTGACAGTTGGCAGTGGGCCCTGATAGCCCTGGTCTCTTTCTTAACCATCTGCCCCATAGAGTGTGCTGCAAGGGACAATAGTCAAGGCGACCAAGTGGAACCTGGGAGCCCAGTAGGTGCACCAGGTGAGCCATTGTTGCACTGAGAGGACCTTACCAGTCAGACAGGCTCTGAGCAGGGACTGAACTCTCTCCCATCTGTCTTCCAAAAGGCGATAGATGTAGGAAACCAGATCAAACTGGATGCTGAGATAGATGAAAGTCTGCTCTGGCTTAAGACTGGACTTGCTAAGGTTCACAATCAGGCCCAAATGCTGGTACATTCTGGGCTTAAAATGAAAAACTCAGATGGAGACCTCCAATGATAAGTTTAAATTGTATGTATCAAATGGTGGATTTTGAGCGTAAAATGTGACAGATGCTCCCGGAGAACTCTCAAATATAATTTTGATAATTTGAAGTGTCGGATGGTGCATTTGGAGCTTAAATTATAGCAAATGTGAAATACTATGGAATTGTTCCATTGATTTGTTTTTAAAAACCCAAAGGGTAAAATGGGGGAATCTGATTCACACTGTATACCTGAAATATGGCATGTAGTTATAGAGATCTGTCTCAGAAAATGTTGATGATTTTAAGTGTCAAATGGTGCCCTCGGGTGCAATCTTACAGGCCTATATTCACGCCCCAGAAATTTTGATATTTAGGTGCTAAATAATTCCTTGAATTTGGTGCATATAAATTCAAAAATCTTGATAATTGAATACAAAATAGTCCCTGGATTTTTGTGCATAAGGTGTGGAAATGCTACAGAAATGTGTAGAATTTTCCAACACGAAATTATGCAGAGATCATTTGGACCTTTGAAAGTTTCATCCAGCCATAACTTGGTCAGTTTTCATCCAGTATGAATCATGTTGAACTCAACTTGTAGGTGTTGCAACACTGTATATTTTTGAAGGTAACATGTAACCTCTAAAGGTCAAAGGTCAAGGTTATTTGGCTATGAAATTTTCATCTACCCTTAACTTGGTCAATTTTCATCTGATTTGGTTCATGTTGGGTTTCAATTGTGGATATTGTAACACTGTATATTTATGTAATTTACATGTGACCTCTAAAGGTAAAAGGTCAAGGTCATTTGGGCCTTAAAAATTTTCATCTGCCCATAACTTGGTCAATGTTCATCCAATTTCAGTCATGTCGGGCTCAAGTTGTACGCATTGTAGCACTGCGCATCTTTGTAATTTACATGTGACCTGTAAAAGTCTCAGGCCCAGGCCATTTGGACTTTGAAATTTTCATGTAGCCGTAAGCTTAATAGAATGTGAAGTACCAAAGGCTTTGAAGATTGTATTGCATGACTGGTTAGCATTATCTTTGATCTTCGATGGGGGTGAGATTGTCAAATGATGGAAGGTAAACCACATTCAAAAAGGTGAATTAACTGTCCTGTGTGGAGAAATGCATATGTCACACATCAGATTGAACGGTTAAACATGCTGGGACCACATGCATAGAACACTTTTGCCTGCTTGACTCTCCGACCATCTGGCGGCCTATGCAAGGGCCTCAGTCCACCAGTCACAGGTCCTAGGTCTGCATTGCCACTCCCTCTTCAATTTATATTATTGCTATAAGCATATCCAATGAAGAATGAACAAAAGTTATAACATTTAATATTTACAACTTTTAAAGGCACACAGACAGATTGCTTTGAAGGAAATCTTTTCTTGTTTGACTGTGAATGCTTGTATACGTCAAGTTACATTGTTACCACCTACATTTCACAATGCATGGCAATATGGAGCTGACAAACATATTTTTGAGATGTTGTGTCCAGCAGGCAGAATTCGTACTCACTATGCAATAATTTTCTCTGGAGCAGTATGAAACCAGAAAAGAAAATTTGCTTCAAAGCAAATCTGACTGTGTGCCTTCAAAAATTGTAAATATGACTAGATGAAAATTTCAAAGTACAAATGACCTTGACCTTTGACCTTTAAAGGCCATATGTAGATTACAAAAATATGCAGTGTTGCAATACCTACAATTTAAGCGCAACTTGAAGCAAATCGGATGAAAATTTACCAAGTTATGGCCAGACGAAAATTCTAAAGGGCCAAATAAGCTTGATCTTTAGAAGTCACATGTAAATTACAAAAAACGGAGAGTGTTGCAATACCTATAAGTTGAGTCCAACAAGATTAACATTGGATGAAACCTTCGAAGGCCCAAATTACCTTAACTGCTGAGCTTTAGCGGTCAAATGTAAAATACAAAAATATGCAGTGTTACAATATCTACAATTTAAGCCGAAAATAAACCAATCCAGATGAAAATTGACCAAGTTATGGCCTGATTACAAAGATATGCAGTGTTATGGTTGGTTAAAAACTTCAAAGGTCCAAATGACCTTAACATTTGACCTTTAGAGGTCACATGTAAATTAAAAAATGTACAATGTCACAGACCGATGAATTGAAGTTGGATTGGTTACCTGCACCTATAATAGTTTTGGAGATATTCAAGATTTAAAGTCACAAATGCCCCTAATTTGCATAGGCCTAATCTTCAACATATTTTCTCCTCTTTATTAAAAGGCTCAAATTCATGTATAAACCTATAATCACGTTCATTCTTCCTCTCTCTCTCTCTTTCTTTTTTTCTTCTTCCGTTTCTTTTTCTTTACCAGCAATTTTCTTAGCCTAGACACTATTACACTTAAAAATTCCAAACTGGAAGAAGTTCAAAACACGTGCCACGGCTATACAGCACTTCACACCCTGCAGTAAGCTGGAACAAGATGGGTTATCAAATGGCAGCTGTGTCTTCACCATCTATACAGCAAACAAATTGGTAGCTTTGCTCGATTTTGTGGACATAATTGATAAACTTATAGATGTCCTCTACAAAATTGATAACCTTATGGATTCTGTGGACAAAATTGACATACTTACCAATCTGGTGGACGAAACTGTTAGAGTTTACGGATTTCGTCCACGAAATTAATTAAAATAACCACAAATCGATGTTGCACTTGGCACCCCATACCAGTGTACTCATGTACTTCTCAAATGCCACAGAGATATGCAGGCCAAACAGAGCTGCAAGATGGTTCCCAACTTCCAAGGCATCTTTGAAGTCTGGCCACCCTGCAGTTTCACCAGTCACTGTTTGCTTGAATGGTTTTCGTCTCAACTTACTGATTAGGCCACGAAGAACTCATCTAATTATCTGCTAGCATTTATGCATGATTCAAACACACACACACACACACACACACACACACACACACACACACACACACACACAAAGTGAGATTACATAAACACGTACAATGTTCCTGCTTTTACTTTGTGTGAGGAAGCAGTTCAAATTGTTTTTTTTTTTTTTTTTTTTTTTGGTACAGTTTAGTGGAATTCAGTGTTTGAGTAAACTTGGGGGGGGGGGGGGGGCGGGTGAAACTACATGTGATGAAAGGTTTGCAGTTTCTATGCGATGCTCAACCTCAATCAAAAATCTGTGTTCCAGAATGTTCCCACTTGTGGACACTTTCAATGTAGGCCTACAGTTGTATTTTTGGGACCATCAATAAAAATTCTGTCAATTTATTCATTAATATCCTTAGCTATTCCTACCACTCTGACTGTGCACGGTGATTTTCTCCGAGTGCTTAGGTTTCCCCCCACCAAACAATTAGGTAAGAAAGTATACGAGTGATTATATATATATGTACATCTATATGTATACATTTTTTTTAAATATTACAAATCTATGCAGTGGCATAGCAAGCTCATGGATATGGGGGGGGGGGGGAGTCCAACTTTGTTTTTGTTTTTTCTTTTCATTTTGGACAAGACTTTAAGTTCCTTTCCTCGAAAATTAATTGGGAGTAAGTCACACCCCCACCCCCCCTCCACACACACACCGTTCCCCGGTTCCCACGCCACTGAAACAACAAAAAAAGAGATATTGTGATGATCTTCCATTTAGCCGTCTTGATTTGTGATGAAACTTTGTTTATGAGCGTGATTTAGATTCTTGTAAAGCTCTGACTAATTATCAGAAAGTAAGGGGAGTCGACCATATGCAAAGGCCTATGGATTTGTGACAGTAAGCTTATGAGCCTACAACACTAATGACAACAGTCATCACTGTTTCTGAAAGTTAATTCTCAATCAATCGATCGATCGAATAAATAAACAAACAAACAAATAAATAAATAAATAAATAAACAAACAAATAAATAAATAAATAAATAAATAAATAAATAAATAAACAAATAAACATGGCCCTTGTGCGTCCCCCAAATCCTCCTTGAGGACTCATCCTTCAATGGTATTTAACTGACAGTCTGTAAGGCCAAATTAAAAAAAAACAAACAAACAAACAAACAAACAAAACAAAACAAAACAAAAATCTTGTTTCTCAGATTTTCATTTCCGCGCGTATCAATTTTTTCTGCTGCACCACTTCTTTTTTTTTTTTTTTTTAAATTTTACCATTTTTGTTGCTCGAGTCGGATGAACTTACTTTGCTGCGGACAAATGGTTCTGATACCTAACTTGTCCCAATCTATAATGTACATAGTCTATTGATAAGTATTTGTCTATGGACTTGAGAACAAGTGTAAATTTTGCTTTTGATTCAATGACTGCATGTGTTATTGGACACCTGGATCAAGCCTTAATGGTATTGCCTTGCATCGCCATGGTATAATCGCCTTCCTCCCCCCCCCCCCCAAAAAAAAACGAAAACAAAAAAAAACAAAAACAAAAAACCAAAAACTGCCTCCCTTATCACTTGTCTCCAGAGGTAAACGAAAAACAAGTTATTTTTTGTTTTATTTGGCCTAAACTGTATTGAATTTACTTTATTTCTTGTACTTTAAATGATGGCACAAAAATGCGAAAAAGCACAATGAAACGGTTTTTAACATAAGTGTACTAAAGGAACCCTGTTAAAAAGGCAAATGTTAATAAAATTTCAATTAAATTACCATGAAAATTGATATACATTGAAATTAGTATTTATGCTACGGTAGGCCTGCTGCAGTACTACTCGGTTTCCTTGCAGTGGTACCCTAAATGCTGCTGGGTACTACGGGTACTGGGGTAGTCAGAAATAAATCCGGAAGCTCTTATCAGACTGTTTTGTGGGAATCTTGATATTTTAGGGACAATGTTATCAGAACGTTTGATAGCGGACATATCCGGGTAGTGTATTGTGCCTTGCGTGCTTCCACTTCCAGTTTACGAAGTACCAGCTTGTGCTGGATGATTTTGAGTGCAAAAGGATGCTGCTGTGATTTTCGCGCCCACGCTGATTGTGTGAATGGGGGATTTCAGAATGACTCAGAAAGTTCTGCTTAACCCAATTTCTTGACAGTGCCTGCAAATATTTATACGCAGTATTCTTCCTCTATTCTAATTTACAATAAGCATTGTATATATAATTGTCTTTGATAATGATATATTGAAGATGTTGCCACTTACAATTATCACGAAACTGCACGAAAATCTGCCATCAAAAATTGGAAAACATTGGGGATTATCTTGTGGTGTAGTGCGCAATAATTTCCGTTCGACCAGAACTAGATGTTGTTAGGTCGATGGATTTAGCACAGCGTATCAGCTTTCAGCGTGCCACAAACAAGCGCTTTGGCAGCAACTGTACAGAGATCGGCAGACGAGGACGCTGCCGAAAATTTGACAAGCCTGCAACCAAAATTTAAGATGTGGGTCAGTTTTATCCTATTTACAGCCGTTCTTCTACCTGTGGTGACAGCAGAAAGGTAAGCCTATCCATGTTTTTGTTTTGTCATAGTGAAAAAACAACTTCGCAAGTGGAATTAATAATTCATTGTACCACACAAGTTCTAGTCAGACGGCCGTCGGATGTTAAAGCCGAATGATAAGGGCTGTGTGTGAGCACGAGTACGAACGTAAACATTCTGGATGGTGGTTGGTGGAGAATTACATTTGTTAAGTGGCGCAGCGCGTAACCCAAAACCTTTCCAGTTTTGCGGTTGATGTGGTGTGATTTTGGAGAAGATTGAATTTCTTGACTCTGAAAATGGGGTTGCACCGACCGCAGATATTCTGATATAAGCCCGGTAGATAGAAGCGAGCAAGTGAAACGCAAAAATTACCCATGGGCATTAATCATTTACTGCGGCCGGACAAAACTGAAGCCGTGAAGGAATGATTTGTATCGTAGAGAAGATTGCATTATGACCATGGGGCATGGAGGTAATATTTGGTAATAATTAGGCCCAAAATGTTAACTCATTAGGTAAGGCTTATTTGCAATATCCTTGCCAGCCAGACAGAATAATGGAGCCTTGGACTCGTTGGAGGGTAGTGATTTTGTTTTCAAATAGCTGGCCTTTTACACCTGCTCAGATACAATTGAAACTGGCACAGTTCAGCCACCCACCCACGCACTTTCCCTGATCTGTAATATAATAATTGTAATATGTTACCTCAAATTTGCCCTAGTTCAAACACACAAGTTTTAGTAAAAGCCAAAATTTTAGTTGCACTGGCCTTGGCCAAGCACACTTTTGGGCGGGGGGGGGGGGGGTGTTACTTGCCCCAGCCCTGCACCTATGTTGTAAGTTATGTGATGCCAACTGTTAGCTGCAGTAGCTGTTGACACAAGTTTCTCAAATCAATCAATGTCACTGCCCTGATTTGATCAGAAACACAACCACTAGGTTGATAACTAGTATTGTAAGGGATCATTTTAAACAGCCTTTGGTGTTCAGAAACCAGTGTCCTCAAACTATACAATTTGCAGTCAATGTAATTGTACAAGTTTTTCACCATCAAAGTGAATGACAGTCATTTGTAAACACAACTTGATGTATGGCAAAAATTGGCTCTGTAACTTTTGTAGTGACTCTAAGATTGAAGATAGATATCATTTTATGCTTGTCTGCTCTCGCTGCACCAATATAAGAAACAAATTACCTTCAACTCATCGGGCACATGATGCTACTTTTAATCAACTCAGTGATCATGATACTTACGTATAATTTATTGATGACACGCAATTCTGGTGACTGTCTTTTTACAAATGGTGTCACCAATTATATTGACCAGGCCTTCACTCTGAGGCCATGTGGGAATGCTATAAGCACATAAGGATGGTTCCAACCATTTATGATGATTGGGTGTTCATTATGTTTGTGTAAACCATTCTGTCAGGTTTCCATGGCTATGTATGTTTAATATGTATCTCTTTCCATTCTCTCTGCACCATACTGTATTTCACAGTTTATTACAATAAAGATGTTACGGCTGGCAAAATTATGCAGAGGTAGTCGACCTGTCCTTGGTGAACTATATGTACAACCTAATAAAAGTGTATTGAAATTTTGTGATGAATTGTGAGGACTTTCATGCAGAAGTTGGGACTAAGTGTTAGTAGGTAGGTTAAAGACTACACACTGTGGTGGATCATTTGTCTTCATGGTGTTTTGCCTAGCTGATTTAAATATATTCTGGTAAAGTTATACAAAAAATGGTGTTTTGAAAGCATGAGAACAATAGATCATTGCAAAATGATTCAATTTGGTTTGTCGAAGTTTCTGTGAATCCTGGGTCAGAGGTAGAAAGTAAAGTGCATTGACCCTTACAGTGACTCTTACACAATTTACTTATGACTATTCCTAAAGAGAAGTTTACCCTTATAGTTCTTGAACTTGATCCCAGTCATCAGAATTCATTTCTGCTCACAGTATTCCATTGCCTGCTTGCAATTTTCCATTACCTGCAGAAGGTTATTGTTTTCTTGTCCTGTCAAGGCCAATTTTCAATTTGTGTGCTGTTCACTATCAGTCAACTCATCCAAAGAAATGGTGGTTGCTTTCTAGAGCATTTTGTTTGGCAAACAAATGTCCATCGTGAAATGAGCCACAAAAACCAGTACAGGGCCAGAATTTCACAAAATTTTGCAAGAATTTATTTGGAATTTTGTCAATTAGTTTTCTTTTAAAAGAAAGACAAGTTTAGAAGAATCTTTACGAGAATGGATTCTGGCCCTGCAGTGTTCTCTGTCTTTTTATTATGCTCCCTCTCCTTTTCAGATGTTTGCACTTGTTGCAGACTATTTTCACATTTATTGTCTTGAAACAGCAGTATATTGTATCATAAAAAGCAGATTTACTTTCTTATACCTTTCTCAGATTTTCATTTTGTTTATGCAGACATGCTATAATTTTAAAGGGAAAGAGAGTGCTGTTGCCAGCAGGTGGCTAATTGTATGTTAATTGTATGCATGGGGCAGACCAGTATACATAATGTCTTGTCAGCTCAAGAAGTGGGTAACACCTCAGCCAATGTCACCCTCGATAACAGCATTTCTTTCCTCTCTGTTTGTGGGCGGGGCGCCCACAAACAGAGATGAAAGAAATGCTGACCAATGTAGGATGACATCACAGCTAAAGAGTCTGCCTCGGAAGTGAAAAGTGCACCACTTTTTCAGCCCACTTCCCACTACCTTTAAGGTTCCATTTTTCCATGAGCCCTTTTGCTCCCTTATCTTGCATGAAAAATGCCCTGCCTTTGTGAAAGCTGGAAAGGCCACTGGTCACCTACAGAACCTGCAGTCACCTGAAAATTTACTGAGTTGGCATTGTGGTCTGCAGCAGTGAAAAAACACTCCTATGGATGTCCAAATTCTTGGCTTTCAAAACAGGTGGCTTTTCAAAGTTTCATTGGAGTGTCCTGTGGGGGTGGGGAGCGGGCTGTAACACAAAAATTTAAAGAAAAGTGTCATATTTGGATCAGCATTGTCACTTTAGTGAAGCCCATGGTATACATCGATTTAATTGTAACACAAACAAAAAGAAAAAAATAGCAAAGTACATGTGGTCAGATTTTGCAACAGAGTAGGGTGTAATAAGAATGGGATTGAGAGTCATTTCCTACTTCCCGACTGGAATGTTGGCATTTGTCCACAAAGGTCATTGATAAAGTGGTCTGACCTCATTTGCAGTGTCATCATGGTAAACTCTGTCACATTCATGGGACAAAAACTGAATTTTGTTAGTGGAAAGCATGTAGACAGTTGTCTGAAACAAGCTTCAATGAATATATAACAAATGTATTTACAAAATGAAGCAGTGTGAAACATTCCATGGTAAATTAAACTGCAAAAGTTTCATGCATTGACCATTACAGAAAAGCAGATGGTGATGTTCACCATATATTTCTAACATTGTACCAATATTTGATTGAAGACATACACATTTAAATGCATGGAATAATATATTTTTGCGTCTGTGGCTAACCTGTACTTGGTTGGAACAGTATGTCACACCATGACATGAGGTGTACTGTTAAATGTCCTGAGTTGCCCCCTTCAGTCATGCTGGGTGTATAAATGGTGTTCATTCTGTGATTAATTGATTTGTGCTACAATCACTGGTTTTTGACTTGGGGGAAATTATCAGAGATGTAATATTATAGTTTTTGTTTGTTTATTTTTAGCTCTGATGACTTGTCTGTCAGCAGAGCATGCAAAATTTGTTTGCATCTGTTAGTCTCACTGTGTCAATTAAACTCTTTACATTTTAAACTTCTCGGAACTGTTGCATGATGTTTTGATTTACACGTGGATGCTCTCCGGTTTGTCCTCTAGGAATTTTTTTAAGGAGATGATACCATAATTTTTCTGTTTTTTAATTTTTTTTTTTTTTTTTTTTTTTTCAAGCTCAGCAGCTACTTTGCCAATCACTTTGATGTTGCAGTCGCACACAGGGTCTGACTGCATCTGTGACATCACATCACTGCTGAATCATAAAACTTTCCAAATTTTGAATGATCAATCGAACGTAATAATATGTTGATTTATAGATTTAGACAGACAGTGACTGGATCAACTGTGGCACTTAGAGAGGTTGGATTGTCATGTTTTTGGGGGTTGTGAAGTACACAGTCCTGAGATGTGGAATTGTTTCTCCTGTTCCTACAGTAGTTAGCATTTGGTCATCATGTAGTACAGCAATTTTTGTTTTCTTGTTTTTATGCTCGTGAATATTTGTGACACAAAGTATGCATGTGTGTAAAGACTACTTCTGACTTCTCCAAAATGGTTACACAGAATTGCATGAAATTTTATCAAACTATAACCTTACTAAAATGAAAATTTCGCAGAAGCGATGAGGATATATATGTTAATTTTTGACAAAGTTACTGGATTTCAAACTTTGATATCCCATAGCTTTGTCACACGATGTCACTTGTTGAGGGCCACAATGGCTCCCATGGTAGCGGCAATTTTTCTGTCTTAATGGGAATTCCCAATCTATTCTCTGTATGTAAAGGTTTGTTTTCTTTTTAGTTATCTTGCCAAGTTTTTGTAACTGTTGGGTTAAATAAAGTTGTACTGAGACCATGTGTCAGTACATGTATATGCTGTTACTGTACATGGATGCCTTAGTTTTACACTCAAATATTTCCCAGGTGGATATCTACCTACTTGGTGGTGCAGGTGATGTAATAAATTATCATTTTTTTACGTGAAGTTGATTTTGTTCATATATTCATTGTTTGATTCAGAATTTCTTCCTAGGAATTGCTTTGATATTGCCCACAAACAGGGTTTCCCCTGGAGAGTAAAAAGGGTAAATATTTCCAATTTAAAAAAAATGAGAGTAGACTCAGACTGAGAACTAGTTTATTTGACAAAAACAAGCGCTACAAACAAAAACATGAGGTAATATAATAGAAACAAGGCTAGTAGAACGGCAAATACATGTATATTCATAAGGTGTATTACTAAGAAGCTTGTTGTCTGGATGACCCTAACTAAGGGTAAGGTATCCATTATCATTAGGTTTACCGTGGAAAGTTGTTTCAGACATTTATGGGCTTAGATGTAATTAATGCATCAAAAGTTTCAGGCTAAACATTTGCTTAATCTGTCAAACCTGTGTGAAAAGGGATGAAATAAATAAATGAAAAGGAGCAATTGATTGCTGCAGATGTAACAACTTGCAGTGGTACATGTTTCAGAATAAAAATTAATGAGATGCTGTTTTGTATTTAGAGAAACCAGAATATGGCTGAGTAAAATTTAAAAACTTTTATATTATATTACCGGATGTTGTGTTCAGTAATTTAGGTGTTATGAAATGGACACAATTTTTGACTGAGGAATGAGATGGGGTGACATAACCGAGATCTTGGCATTATGTTGTTGGGTATGCATGACTGAACAGTATAGGGGAAAACATATTGGTGAAATAACCAGGTAGTTTCTTATTGATGTGGTGATAGTAAGAATTAAATGGTTTTTGATGGTGAAAATCTTTTGCGATCAGCATATTTAATGGTTTAAAAAAAGGTTCCATATATGAGCAAGGTGATTTGCTGAACATACATGTATCAAGTGGATAGCTTTTTTTTGGGGGGGGGGGGGGGGTAACAATACAATCACATAAGAATCCCCAGGTGGGAAAAGCATAATTTACATGCAGCAAAAGGAGGGTATGGGATAACATCCCGTTTTTCTTATACTTCAAATTCACTGCAATAATAATCTTCTTTGACTTGACAAATATTCCTGTCCAGAATTTGATTACTGTAAATTGCTTTATTTTAGCGTGAATAAATTTGTGCAGATTTTTGTATTTTTGACCTTTCACTGTAATTTAATTTCACTCTTTTGGACATAATGCCATAAATACTACTATTTCACTGTGTTTGATTTTTTTTTTTATGGTTTTGTGCCACCAGCGAAATTAAGGCAATGTACAGTATATATGTTTAAATTGTGTTTTCTGCTAGTATACAACACTTCATCCTGATTTGTGCTTTTAAGTTGGCTGTGCAGGGTATCACAAACCTAATGGACCTTAAAATGCCATTTGTTATCCTTGGAGAAATTTTATGTTTATATTTGTTAAACTTAACATGTTTTTTTGGAGGGGGGGGGGAGATGTTTCTGCTTTGCCTCACTGATAAAATTTACTAACTTATCGTGATTTGGAATGGTACTTGGGTCTTTGTTTAGGCCTTCATATACGTTCCATTTAACTCATTTCCAAAGTTGTATATTGACCTTTCGTCTTTTACTGAGAGTTTTACATATTTAGCAGGTCTATGAGTATCCTGTGTCTAGTTAAGGCAATTAGAATAAGGAAATTGATCAGACATTTGTGACAAAATTCTTCCAGACAGACAAAATTTTGTGGAGCTAGAAAAGTTGCATCACTCATTGAGGGTAGGATTTCCTACTTTTGTTTAAGAACAGAGAAATTGTGTCTTCATATGATTATAGTTGTTCAATATTTATACTACATATGTATGCATTGTTGTCATTTTGATTCTTGTTTTGGATGATGTGTCAAAACAATTAGCTCAAAATGTGCTAAAATAACCACGTCATTCTGGATTTAAAAAATTATATGGGGGAGGACCCCTTAGTCAGTTAGTTCAGTGTTTTGCTTTTAAAAAAGTTTCTAGGACCCTCAGGACAGTGCCACAGTAAACACTCCATGTATTTATTTTTACCTGTTTGACAATGCAAAGACCAGTGTTGCCAACCCTCAAAACTAAAGTCCGGGAGATGGAAAGTAAAATTCCCGGAGGTTGATAAATTAATATTATGAAATATTGAAGGGAAATTAAATATTGATGAAATTCATGGAGGTGGCTAACAAACAATGGTTATGTAATCTTGCACTAAGACTGACATAGTGTCACTGTTGTCACAGTGCAACATCACATTTGTACAATCATTTATGATTAATTGAGTACACAGGTATTAAAAAGTTACAACCAAGGCAAAATTCTTTGTTGATATTTTTATTTCATTTCCAGTCAAAACGGGATTACAGTTTTGAATTTTTGATGTCATTTATTTACCAAACTTCCAGACAAAATAAACATTAATATAATAGTAAAACCAGCCAAGCGGAGGAGACGAGTCAGCAGACTGGCCTCGTTCCCGCGGCGGATCACTCCGAGTGCTTGCACGAGGAGTGATCCGCCGCGGGAACGAGGCCAGTCTGCTGACGAGTCTCCTCCACGCGGCTGGTTTTACTTTTATCCAGTAATTATACCTGTAATTATATTTTCATCGTTAAATACAAAAAAAAAGACAATAAAAAACAGTTTCAACGTTTTATTTCACCAAACAAGGCTTTGCATAGTTTTGCGTATGAATAACTGTAACGCAGGATCCAGTAATTGGGTCATTTGAAAACTACATGCTTGACGTGCGCCTACTACAAGAATTTAGAAGGAAAGTAGTTCTCAGTGACCTTTGCACTGTGGTGATACGGATTGACCTTTGCACTGTGGTGATATGGACAGGGTTATCACCCAGTCTGTATCTTCTGCCTTTTCTGGATGATACAGCTATAATTACTGGATAAATCATGATACATATTGTATCGTGAGGTGTGTATCATGATACGTATCGTATCGTGACTGAGGCATATCGTTTCACCCCTAGTAAATATTTCTTCTCACTGGTCAGATTTTATTTTAGACACCACAACTGGATGTTTAGGAGCTATAATGTCATTATATTATTATATTAATGTCAATGGAGAGCAGTAGGAGCATACATACATACATACATACATAGTGGTACCGAGTCCAGTTCATGTGTGCTTTCAGTTTCACCTTTTAGTCCTTGTTTTGTTCTTTCTCCTTCCTTTTTGATCTTTATATTTGGCCAAACATTTATTTCTAAGCACACATTGTGTTTAAAAAATAAGTTGATCGGTTGATGACAGCTGCATTAGGAAAATGATAAATTCAGATTTAAGTCAGACCAATTTTAGATGTTCACTCTTCTTTTTTTTTTTTTTTTTTTTGGTGCACAGAAAAAAATGTAACCCATGTTTATGACAATGTAAATACTTAAATGAACATATCCATCTGCTGTTCATGGTCCATTGCAAAAATATGTAATATATCCATCCTATGTTGTGTGTGTGTTGTTGTTGTTGTTTTTTTTTTTCACCCATGTAACCCCAAGCATGCACTTTTGTGTGGCTGTCTCCGTGGCCTGATGTGGCTGTGCTACAACCAGTTTTCTGTTACATAACATAAATGTATTAACAAGAAGCTTCACTGAGAACATTGAGCCAGACTTCTTTGGCATGTAAACTGTTTTTGGCCTCTTTTTGAGCATGAAACAGTTGTTAAGCACATAGTTTTTGTGATTCTTTACCCAATCAGCTGTCTTATCTCTGAATATCATGTGCCGGTGTGCCAGGATAGTGTCACTGTGTATGTGTAGATTTCCTGTGAAAGTCAGAACAGGGACATATTTGGGCCTTCAAAAGTTGTAGCAAAATTGGGAAATAGTAACCACTGCAGAATTCAACCTGACTTATATGGGGACAGATCTAGGCCTTCAAAATTGGTAGCCAAATAAGGAAATAAAACAGTCACTAGAAAAGATGATTTGCTGCATAGCAAATCAGTGTGTGTGTCTTCAAAGCATATTGGTCTTGCAATGTACAACTATTCCATAAAACAGGAGTAGAAGTTGGAATGGCATCTCTATCTATTACAGCTTTGAAGTTATTCAAGATTTAAAATTTCTAATGGTGCTATTTAGCATAATTCAAATTGCTACATCTTTTGTTTTAGATTCATTACATGCGCAATGGTCAGGAACCCCCTAGTAGAAGTGAAACTGACATGAACATGAACCAAATCGGATGAAAATTTACCAAGTTATGGCAAGATGAAACTTTTAAAGGGCCAAATGACCTTGACCTTTGCCCTTTCAAGGTCACATGTTCTTATACAAATGTGCAGTGTTGCAATACCTACAATTTGAGACTAACATGATTACAATTGGATGGAAAATGGCAAAGTTGTGACTGGATGAAACTTTCAAAGGTTCAAATGACCTTGACCTTTGATCTTTTGAGGTCACACATAAATTCTAAAATATGCAGGGTTACAATAGCTACAATTTGAGCCATACATGATCAAAATTAGATAAAAATTGACCAAGTTATGGCTAGAAGAAGGCCACCGAGGAAAGTGGCCTTTAACCTTGAAATGACCTTTGACCTTGAGATGACCTCTACCTGAAGTGAACCTTGACCTCAAAAATGACATTTTGGCTTAAAAGTGACCTTTGACCTTGACATGACCTTTGACCTTGACATGACCTTGACATTTGAGATGACCTTTACCTTGCTATGATCGAACTCCTATACACTCGGGACCACATCTACTATAGTATATAAGATATTGAAGATTTAAAACTTTAATTAGCCCTCATTTGCATAATTTTCAAAAGCATGACCTCTCATTATAAAAAGGCCAGACTTTATCCATAGAAGTATAATTGTGCCAAGTTTGGAGTTTCTACATGTAATACTTTTCAAATGAAATGTTGGACAAATTTGCCAGTAAAGAAAGAAAGAAAGAAAGAAAGAAAAAGAATTCCTAGAAAAACAGAAAAGTGTGCGTTGACACCCACACTTTAATGACATCTCTATTATACTGTTGAAGATATTCAAGATTGAAAATTTCAAATTCAGAAAGAAAGAAGGAAGGAAGGATGGACGGACGGAAGGAAGGGAGGGAGGAAGAAAAAGAAAGAAAGACAGACAGAAAGAAAGAAAGAAAGAAAGAAAAGTGTGTGTTGACACACACACACTTTAGTGATAGAATGCATGAGCAGGGATCTTGAGCATTCCCTGGACTGTGTAATTGTATGTAAATAATGTAGCCCAAAATGTTTTCTTTAAGAGCCACCAAACTGACAGGTGTCCAGAAAGAAAACATTAACTTATAATTAAATTACCAAACAGACATAGCCATTCAATCAAGGCAGCCAATGTTTATATGACAAAATTAATTCATTCAGGGATGAACCCAAAGGATATGCTCTTTGTAATTCTTTCAAATTTGCATTCCTAATACTATGTGTGAAACAAATAAAAAGGTCAGAATATCACAAATCATGAGCAGATATTATATTCTATTATGATAGTCAGAAATTTTAAATCAGAACTCCCTAATTTAAAAGATAAGAATACTCAGTATACCCCTTTGATACAAATTTTACTGAGAGTAAATGAAGACTTCTGTCCTGAATGAGTCAAGGGATGCCGCATTTTCAAAGGGTCATTTTGATGTCACATCTTGTTAAATAAATACCAGGATTATGGCTTGTTTGCAGTTTAATTGAGATCTGACACCCCTGTAAAAATGTCCCACAGGTCTCACGGTGTTGATAAAGGCTGTGGATTATGAGTGAATTCTATTGGGGGTAACAAAATACACATAAACTTAAGAGGAAAGGGTAGGGTTTATTTTGATGTGGTTACACTTGCCAGGACTTTGGAATAAGCTGGCTATTTGATACCAATCATTCACTGTCACTGGTCGTGTGTGTTTGGTGGGGTGGCAGACACATACTGTATAGTATATAACATATTGAAGATTTAAAAACTTTAATTAGCCCTCATTTGCATAATTTTGAAAAGCATGACCTCTCATTATAAAAAGGCCAGACTTTATCTATAGAAGTATAATTGTGCCGAGTTTGGAGTTTCTACGTGTTATACTTTTCAAATGAAATGTCGGACAAATTTGCCTGTAAAGAAAGAAAGAAAGAAAGAAAGAAAGAAAGAATTCCTAGAAAAACAGAAAAGTGTGTGCTGACACACACACTTTAATTACTGTAGAATTTGACTTAACTCTTCAATATAATTCATGTTGCAGTAAATACAAATTTCTTTTGTCAAATGAATGAAACATTAGCATGTGGCCAATTAGCTAATAACCAGTGGTCCCAGCAGAACACACAGTGTGTGTTCAACACAGGGAAACCGCAGGTCTGCTGTGTGGCCATGAATTCAAAATTTGTGTCTTTCTTGTTACATTCAGTCATTCATGTTAACTCAGCTGAACAAAAGCTTATTTATTTTATCTATTTAATATTTTTTTTTTTTTTTTAAGAGGTGTCATGATGGTATGTTCCAGGTCAGTAGCTTTTTTTAGCATGTGTTAGGTACAATGCAGCCAATTCATGCCTCAAATAATTATTGGTCTAGCTTTGTTAATGCAATGTAGTATACCCAACCTGCACCAGGAAAGCTACTGACACAATGTTATTCTGACCTGGAAAGGGTTAATTGAAGTGTATACTGGCCTTCTGAACCATCAAGTTTTAACAGACCCAAAAATTTAATTTAAATTATTCCAATAGATAGCCAAATTTTACTTTTAATTTTAGAACTGACCAGATGTTTTCAGAACAGAGTAACTCCTCCATAATGAATGCACTTTTGAAAATCATAGGAGGGACCTGAATCAGTTACTAAACCATATTCGATTATTGTGCAAGCAGTTGCTGAATTGTCTATGAATATTGTAAGTGCCGATTACGCATGGATCAAGCACATGTGCATGCATAGAAGTGGAGAGACGAGAGCAGCAAGGGATTTGAGTTGAATGGATTTTGGCAGAGTGCCTGGTAGGCCAAACATGCGGCCTGGCATTATAAACTAATTTGTGGGTCCTATTTGTTTATACTTGTATTACTGTCTACTGTTGTAAATGTTTTTAATAAATATGGGACAGTGACATCTGCACGTGAACAGGTTTGACATTTTATAGGAATTGTTAGTGATGGTGTATTTACTGTTGGTGTTTGTTGCGCAGGATTGGAAATGGGTCACAAGTAGAGAATTCTGCTTTTTCTTAAACAGTATCTGGGACAATAGGCTGCAGTTATCTGTGGGGCAAGGGGTCTGATGTTATGTGCACAAACAGTGGTTATCTCGCTGGGATGGGCTTTACATGTCTGTATGTACTCCATGGTGGTTATCTAACAGTCAGTCAGCAGTGGAATAATCATTCCCATGATGCTGGTGTGGTCATCACAGACCACCGACACACACAGTACATATTGCCCCCTGACATGGCTGCATGTATTTCTGGGTTTTCATCACCAGTTTACAATTTTTGTTATGGTCAATAAAACTGTTGTCACTGTGAGTTATATATAAAACCAAAATATGAGTTTGATAAATAACTTTTTTTTTTTTTTTTTTTTTTTTAAATATTCTTTATTCATCAATTATACAATATAAGGTTGTCTATTACTTTGTCATGCATCCCAATACTCAAGTATAAACTTATACATTTTCCAGGCTGTTTGCAATGCTAGACCAGTTTCTGTCGTAGACATGCATTTTGTCATTGTTTGACATTATAACTCTAATAACTTGTGTTTTTCTTCTTAATACTTTTAAGAAGGCTGTAAAATTTAAATTATATTGTTCTCTATGTAACTGAGCATTGATAAATAACTTCCTGTCATAATTTGAGAGCATTCTCATCTCCAAAACCTTGTTGTATCACCTCCAGTAATTTGTCAGATACAGTTCCAAGATAGAACAAGTGGTTGGCATGGGTAGACAGTAACTTTTTTTCTCACCTGGTCCACAGGGGGGGGGGCACATTTCACCTGTCCAAATATGGTTTTATCTGTCCCCTGCGAAAGTCTGCAGACTTTGAAGTAGAAATTAACTGTTGTATCTGGCTGAGTGACACTGTGTGACAGCTAAATACCACACAAAGCATATCACTGTTCTGTCTCAGCCAAATTAATGATTGAATCGATGCCTAATCACAAGGATGAAAGGAGCATGTATAAATGAATTTATATGGACCAGCTCTATGCACAAGAAAATACACGATGTTGGACCTAAAATACTTCTTTGAGTCGCATGTCAAACTCTCCTTTTAAATTGGGTGGAACGTTTATTTTCTGAAAATGATGCAAAATGGACACGCATATTTCAGATCTTCATTCCTTTCATTGATTTAAAAGATCTTTTCTGGACAAGATGTTGTAAGTAACACCTGTAACTTACCTGTATTTTGTGTAAACCTCTTGGACATTTGGAACCAGTGTCAGAAACAAAAAGAACCAAATAGTGGGACAGCAGTAGGCGATGAACTCTTATGGTTTAGTGACTTTATCCTTAGAGAAAAGAAACCAGTAATCTATAAAAACTGGTATCAACAGGGTATTAAATGCATTTATGATATTGTAGATAGAGATGGTAACTTTTCATCACATGAGAATATATATGAAAAGTATGGGTTTCAAATAAATTTTATGGAATATTTTTATCAGTCTGGTTAGCAATTCTGGCTGAATGGAAGCAATTTCTACATGCTGAACAGCTGCAGTGCCAGTCTTGAAAATAAAAGGGAAAAGAACAAAAAATAGATTCTATTCAATGTAAAGATATTTACTGGGAATTCATTTGCTTGGAAATAGTGAAAAACCTGCAGCATGGCAAAGGTGGACAGAAAAGTTTCAATGTTAATGATGATGACTGGGAAAATTTAATTTTTGCCCAAATGCACATTTGAAACTAGACTGCAGAGTTTTCAGTTATCCTTTTTACACAGGTTCCTTATCCATAATTCCCTGCTGTAAGTATATAAGTTTATTGATTCAGAACAATGCTACTTTTGTTAAGAAAAGGATACTACTATACATAGGTTTTTGTTACGTGAACACGTTGCTGGTTTTGGCGAACTGTTTCAACAATGGTGGAATGCCTGTAATCCCAGTGAGGTGACTCAGTTTTCTGAGACATACATTATTTTTGGTTTTTACCCTTCAGCCTTATGAGGCCAACAGGTATTGTCGTACGCGGCGCTGTCCGTCCTACGTCCTGTGGTTTTACCACCATAACTTCAGAAATTTTTGAGACATGACTTTCAAATTGCACATGATATTACACTTCTATATGGCCTACTTTGTGTGCAAGCATATTTGACCTTGACATAATTTTTAAGGTCACACAATGGTCACATGTGCTAAGCGACGTTACCGCTCTAACTATTGAAATCCTGCATCTATCAATCTAAATCGTACACACAAGAAGCTTCATAGAGTGATCTAGAAGCCTATTGAAAATACAGGTCATAGCTCTATATTTGACGTACTTTTTGAGGTCAAAGGTCAAGTGTACAATTGTGGTATTGGTATGAGGAAGGAAGTTTTTAAGTCAGTTACATGAAATTTTATACACACATGTATCACAGCCAAAGAATGTGTCACGAATCAAAGTAGGTCACTAGGTCAAGTATCTGGGTCACTGACGTATTCACTGAAATTTTGTTTTTACCACTACAACTTCAGAAATTTTTGAGACAGGACTTTCAATTTGCACATGATATTTCACTCCTATGTGGCCTACTTTGTGTGCAAGCATATTTGACCTTGACGTAATTCCCAAGGTCACACAATGGTCACATGTGTTGAGCGACGTTGCCGCTCTAATTATTGAAAGCCTGCATTTAGCAATCTAAAGCTTACACACAAGAAGCTTCATAGAGTGATCTAGAAGCCTATTGAAAATCAAGGTCATAGCTCTATATTTGACCTGCTTTTTGAGGTCAAAGGTCAAGTACACAATGGTGATATTGGCTTAAGTAAGGAACTATATAAGGCTGTTATAGAAATTTTGAACATTTATGTATCATAACCAAAAATGTGTCATGAATCAAAAGTAGGTCACTAGGTCAAGTTTCTGGGTCACAGTGACCTATTCATTGAAATTTTGTTTACCCACAATAACTTCAGAAATTTTTGAGACAGAACTTTCAAATTGCATATGATAGTACACCACTGCAAGCATAATTGACCTTGACCTAACTTTTAAGGTCACACAGTGGTCACAAGTTTGCTGAGTGACATTGTGCATCTAGAAATCTAAATCTTAAAACAAAAGAAGCAATATAGGGTGATCTAGAAGGCTATTGAAAGTCAAGGTTATACCTCTATATTTGACCTAGTGTTTTTGAGGTCAAAGGTCAAGTGTACAATAGTAGTGTTTGTGTAGGTAACTATACCTGATACTATGGGACATTATTCCTATTCACTTACAGCAAAAGAGATTGAAGGCGGCCGAAGGGTACGGCGTTCTTTGAACGGTATTTTTATAATGATTGAAACACACATACTTTAAACAATTATATATTACTAGCTAAATACATGTATTTCATACATTGCAGTTTGTGTAGTGAACAAAGAGTATCTTTTGTAGGTTTTCTCAATTTCTTGAAATACAAAGTTGAGGCAGAAAAGCATATTATTGATATTATGTTCTGTAATGACAAGTATGATTCTTTTGTGTCATGCTGGGACTATTGCCAAATATTTTTATGTTATGCACACAAAGATTATCATTAGATTTGTCAAATCATATACAATCTATGAAAAAAATTGACTCTTCTTTGATGTTTCTGCAATCTTCTCAATTTTCATGAGATGCAGAGCAACATATGCAGTTTTCTCCGCAGAGCCTTATAGCCCTACAAATTGTAAGGCAGTGATGAAATTAGGGCTGTGACTTAGGCTTCCCAGTATAAGGTATATGAGGATTGGCCTGTAATTCTTGAAACCTGTTCAAATTCAGTTAAATATGGAAATCCCACTGCATGACTGGGAGTATCTGGGGGAAACCCTGATATGTGTTACATGAATGTAAACATTATGTGATGCTGAGACTGTATTGTAAAACCATCTTTTTCTATTATGAAATGAAAAGGCAATAAAAATTATGAAAAAGAAAGGATGAAAGGAGCAGTAGTCACATAGTAGTTTGATTAAGCACTGGCCATTTTCCTCCAAATTTTAAGTTTTTGCTTTTAAAAATTACCTGCCCAATGGGACAGGTATGGATTACAATTAAGCTGTCTGACAAGAGCATTTTGATTCATTTGCCTGTCCTGAATGGGTGGACAGGCCTTAATGTTAAGGCCTATGCACCCCTACGGTACCCTCCCCCCCCCCCCCCAAAAAAAAATTTCCTGCTGGTAATCACATCACAGTAATGCTGTCCACATGTTGTGGCCTAAAATATTCTCTTTTTTTCTGTGAGCACAGAATAGCTCAGATTGTCTACAGTATAAAAGGTGTCTACACACCTTGAATGCCCATGAATTGCATTTCATGTTTTCAAAGCCCTGAAAGTCATCCCAATTGATGTTGATGTTATTGTTGTGCTCATTATTTTATTTTGTGAATCTATACATAGAGTCCAACATGCCAAAACCAGCAGTTGGTGTGTTTGATTTGAACAGGGTTAGTCATCATTCAACATAACGTGTAAAGTGCTCCTGTATTACTCTGAAGGCCTGGCTAATCTATTATAGATCAGCCAATGGTCATGCTGATTCTATGTTTGCGCTAGCAGTATCCAGAATAACCAAATGCTAAGCTGAAACTTCAAAATGGCTGTTAAAAGTAGCTAAAGGCTACTAAAATTTCCTGATAGTTCTGTAGTTTTGCGAAGACATAGATTTAAACATATTTCAAGTATGTGTAGGTCTTTTCAAGAAAATTGAAATTTTGGCTAATTTCAATATCATAGCACAAACCTAGTGATGAGACCTGTTGTGGTCAAAACTGGTCTGGTGATTATCAGTTTGATGTGGACAACTAGGCTTCCCCGTTTGCCATCACACTCGTCCCAAGTATACAATGCAGTCTGTTTAATTATTTTGGTTCAGGCATTTTGCCTTTGAAAATGCTTGAAAAGTCCGTGAAGTTCAAGCTGCTAAGTGTATGAACCATGCAGGATTGGTGTTTGTTGCACCCCCCCAAGGTCAATGTGACCTTGACCTTTGTCTTAGAAAATGCTTGTTTGTACCATATATCATATACCATTATACTTTAAATGAGACTGAGATGCTTAACTTGGTATGTATATACTTTGTGGGATAGCAGTGTATCTCATACCAAAATTAGTTCACTGTGGCCGTGACCTTTCTCCTCTTCACTTTATCTGACCATATTCAGACCTCAAATTACATTGTGTCCCAGTCATTCCATGCAACTTTACAGTCTGCTCTCCAGTATGAGACTAGAGCCCTGGTCTCATGGACCAGGATTCAGTATGCATTTAGCAATATTCAGTTACCATGTTAACATTCAAACAGCAGACTTTGGACATGTACCAAACACCTCCTTTTCCTCAGAAGTGGCATAAATTGTCTTATCAATCCATATTTCCAAGAATGCAAGAACATCATTGGATCAATTTATCAAGTGTGTATCTTTGTTTTATTTCAAATTCCCCTTGCTGGTGAATTACGTGATGCCTTTTCATCTTCATGCTCATCCATTGCCACCATCTCGAGAAAGACCCTTTAATTGACCTACATATGCCAGAGCATCAATATTCATAAGGAGATACATAAATCCTCAAGAACATGTGCTGACAAATTTGCTTGGTGTTTTCCCAGCAGAGTTACTGCAGTTCTAAATGAAGATTAAAGTCATTTTAGAAAAATTAAGTTTCGTTATTAGGTGGATTAAAGTTTTAGTGATTTATGGTCTAAAGAGAAGCAGATGCACATTTAAGTCAGGGCTAAGAAAACACTCAATTGAAGCTGTACAGTTTTAATTTTGGCCAATATCAATTTAAAAGTGGCATGAAACGGAGATTACGCATTTCTATCCAATATTTGATCTTGTTTTTGATAAAATCTGCATTCCAATGAAGCTTTTCTTGCAGCTAAGATGGATCTGACGGCAAACACAAGTGGCAAATGTTACATGATCATGTGGGCAGATCTTGCTGACATTAGTACTCGAGGTTAACAAGGTTTGAGGTGACCTCGTGGTGTTTAATGACCCCTGTGCAGTATGCTCAAACAAAAAGCAGCTGATGACACTGACTGGTACAAATTTTGTAAGTCTGTAAGTGCTACAATTTAATAAGACAGTGATTATAACTGTATTTATGTGATCACTTACTTGTCATCTGAGCATAAAATGACTATATTGACCCTTATAAGCACCTAACTGAAGTATGCTCCAGTTGTAGACCTAAATATGGAATATTTTAGCTGTATCAACAGGTAAAGTATCAAAAAGTATGTCTTCATTTAAAAATTGTTATGCCAAAAAATGGCAGGTGGTGGGTGGATGGGGCACTTTCGAGGACAGTATATATTTTTTAAATAGTGTTATTCCTCACACACCCTCTTTTCTATTTCAGAGGCTATATATTTACAGCGCCAAATGTATTTAGGCCGGGTACTGAAGAACACGTGTGCTTCACTTTCCATGGTATAGATTTTGCAGTGCGTGTAAATGTTGCATTAGATCACCCTAATGTCAGGAAGCAACATGTCTTTCATCACGGTAAGAGATTTTATATGTCTAGGCACTAGATCTCTTGGTTTTAATGAATCAAATGCCAACATTGAAATGTTTGTCATGCCCCCCCCCCCTCCCTCCAATGCTGTACACTGAACACTTTCTGTGCATAATTGTTCATAGATTGGTTTCTTGGTGATATGAAGCTTTACTTACAATTGTTATGCTGTGCCAATCCAGGTTAGTGCTGGGATTGTAAAATTTTTAGCCAAAATTCCAATTTTTGTGAGAAAGACCTGCACAGGCTTAAATCTGTTAAATTCTGCACAATTTTAAAATAAAGAATTTATAGGAAATTTTAGTTGCCATTTGCTACTTTTCGTAGTCATTTTGAAGTGTAGTAGCATTTGGCTATTTTGCAAGTATTTTGGTAATTTCTTCAAATTGTATTGGGGCTAGAAGTACTAAATCTGAACATAGGATAGACAACATACATGTCTACGAAAATGTCCCCAAATCTCGAAATGAACAGAATTTTACAAAATCGGTTGGACATTAACTTGACGTAAAACGTTTACACTTGTACACTGACATGGGAGGGAAAAATCTGGTTCTTAAATTGGGTGGACATGTTGGATGAATATGTTACAGGAAAGAGTGGCTGTTTTGTCATGAGGATACCTAGGACTAGTCAGCGGAACAGTGCAAAGCTATTAGTATCTGGAGCCGCAGAGAATCTGGAGAAGCACAATTATACATTTGAAGGTACAAAGGAGGTATCGATAATCCACGACGCTACTCTGACATTCATCCAAACAGATAAACCAATTTACAAACCAGGACAAACAGGTGGGAATATTTGTTAATATGTTACTTTTTTTATTAGTTTCACATTTGAAAACAAAGTATGTAACAGATGAAACATATTTCTTTTTGAGAGGAGACATTATAAACCAGAAAAAATTTATCCTAATTATGTAAATTCACAGACAATCAATGTGCTACTACATAAGAGGTCTATAAAAACTATTGTAACATGTCTGTGCAGTGCAGATGATGTGATAGATGAATCACATGCACTTGTCACCTTAGAAAAAAAGAAGCTTTCAGCTCCATGTGGAATACACCCACATGTACCATTTCACGTTGTTGATCATCAGCATGTTGATTGTACTTGTAAACAGAGCGGCAAAAATTGGACATCCCAATTTAATTTGGCCAAAAATATTTGAATTTTGTTTGTTTATTATCAATGAAACCCACAAGCCCAATCATTTTACTGCTATGTACTCTGTCTCCTTTTTCAGTAAAATTTCGGATTGTGACTTTGGACACAAACTTGCGACCAGTCTTGAAGAGTGTGAGTACTACAGTGGTCCCTTTCTTGAGAAGCCACCTGGCCTAAAAGACCACTTTTGTCAGGTCCCTGCTGCTATCTTTTCCATGTTGTACCTCTGATGAAAGGCCACCTGTCTTGATAGTTTATATTCGGAACGAGCGGGACTCGAACCTGCTACCTTTGGCACCAGTCGCCTAGCTGAAATGGGAAACTTTTGGGCCTGCCCTTGGGGTGACCTCTTAAGACAGGGACTACTGTATTGTCTTCCTTGTGGGGTGGGGGGCTACAACTGTATATTACCTTCTTCAGTCTGAAAATTTCTATTTTGTCATAGCATATTTCTGTCCTTTATCGCAGTAATGTGTGCTGTTTAGCTTTAGAAATAAGGTCTATCCAACAAATCCAAGATGGGGAATTTCTTGCATACAAGTTATTTACGCAGATTTGTCCAAATTTTTATGTAGTCCAATAACCGGAAGTTACTTAAATGGATCTTTGCTTACTTACAAACAAGCGGTAATTTTTTTTTATTGAACACTGCAATAAGGCAAACATTAACCCTATTAAAGCCTCAGTCAAAGGAATATTATTGTTACTGAATAATGATGTAAAATGTGGACAAATGTATTGACAAATTTACTAGCTTGTCACATGTTTAACTTGCATCAACCGAGTCGAAGCCTAAATTGGAATAGCCTTGTATTCCTCTGTTTTTTTGTAATATTCTCTGACACTGTTGATGATTATTATGATCACAGATTCCACTGGTGTGGATTGAAGATGGCACTGGGTCCCGACTGATGCAATGGAAGGATGTTCCTGCCAAGAAAGGTGAAAATTTACTTGGATGGTAATCAAAATAACATGTACTTAATAAAAGATTTTGTGGTCGGCTTTTGAAAAAAACATGAATAATTTCATCATGAATATCCCTTCAGCTGGGTGGAATTATAACAGTTCTTCCTTCTTCAACCCAGTGTTTCCAATTCTGACAAGTGACACTGCCTGAGTATAGCCACAGTTTATGTGAAATACAGCAATGTGGCAGAACTGGAGTACTTTGGCTTGGAGAAAGAAGTGTTATCAAAATGTAACTTTTATTATTATTTTTTTTTTTTTCTTCAAATTAATTTATTTAAAGAACATTATAAAATTGAAGATAGGTTTCAGTAGATTCAGAAGTAATCACCCCTCATCCATTTTTACTCGAGTGACCTTTGCCCTTGCTTCACAGGGCTGGTGAGTCTGGAGCTGCCACTGTCTTCTGAGCCAGTGCTGGGCGAGTGGAAAATTAGGACCAAGATAGAGGGAGAAAAGCAGACTCAGACCTTCAAGGTCCAGGAGTATGGTGAGTAATCTTCATCATGGACCAGTCGTGATCTTTTCACAATTTGTAGATACAGTGGCCCCCTATCGTAAGGTGCCCCTCCCAAGGAGAGACCACTTCTCCATGCATGAAGTGTGGTGTTTTCATTTTATTTTACCCCGCACAAGAGGCTACCCCTGCTCTCAAAAGGCCAGATTTCTGGTGCACTTTGGGTGGCCTAATAAGAGGGGGACCACTGTACACATTCTATGTTATACTGGTCCCTCTCTTGAGACACCACGTGCTGGGGGGGGGGGGGTCTTAACAGAGGGTTACTGTGTTCTGATCTCCTGATCTGCTCAATTATGCTCACAAAACTGATCTGTCATACATCACAGGCAGACATGGGCAAACGTGCATTAGTATTGGACAACGTGTCTGTCATGCAGATTTAGTGAAGTGTGCTGGTGAATAACGTGATGCTTCAGTTGAAAGAATGTTTTTCTGGCATATTTCTGGGTCACATTAAAGGGGAATTGTTTGGTTTCAGGTTATAAAACAACCATCACCCCGAACATGTATCATGATAAATGATTGTAATCACAGGTACCTGTATTAATTTAGTATAAGATTTCAGGATATAGTTTGCTGAGGTGTGTTTACGAACTGCAGAAGAAAACCAGGAACATCACAAGTTTAGTGTATTAAACTTTTAGATTCAGTTGTTTTTCAGATGTGGGGAGCCCTTACTTTTTATAGATACATGAATTGCTAAGACGATTTTCAGTTTTAATTCCTAGTTTTAAAAAAAGCCCTTTCAAGCAAATGCTGACATGACTGTATTTTTAAGGGTCCGCCCCATAGGAATGACCCTTTCTGGTGAGTGTCTCCTATCATTAACAAATCTCTTAAGATGCAAATGTTTCAGCAGATTCTTCACAAATACTGTAACACAAACCTCATAATAGTGCAGTAGTCCATCTTTTGAGAGACCACTCCTAGCATGTCTAGAAGTGGTCACAGAAAGCAGGTGGTCTGATTGGAGATAAAATAACATGAAAAACATGGACTGAGACCTGGTAAATGTGATCTTAAAAGGCAGGTGGTCTCAATGGCGTGGTGTCTCAAAAGCACTGCTGTATGACATTCAGAACTGTATGTGAAGTTCCCTGTGTTTAAAGAAGGAAGCAAAGGACCAGTGAAAAACGTTTCAGCAGGAACAGTGCTTTCCTTTTAAGGCGCTCAATCGCGCTTGCGCACCATAGCGCGCCTAAATTGATTTTAGGAGAGCTTTTTAATGCACACCTTACATACTGCAGAATGCGCACCTCGTTATCAATCCCTTTCCCCCCCAAAAACGTAACGTTTTTGCATTGCGTTGAGCTATCTTGACGTGAATGATCGAAGTCACAGACATATTGGCATTATGTAACAGTTCTTGCCTGTTTATTGTACAATCAAACGGCAACAGAGCCGCCCATTGTGCTTTCGCAGCACGTGCGTGGGCCAATAGGTGATAATAATCGCCAATTTGCAAGCATTCCAGGTTTAAACGTGGTCAGCAGTTGTATTCATCAGAACTTCATTTCTGTCAACACAAGCAGATATTTTCACTGTCCGTGTAGGGTACATACGATTAAGATATCAAAGGTACCGGCAGTGACTAGTTAGGCCTACTGGCTTACTGAGCGGGGTCACACTACTCACCGTCATTGTGATATGCTCAAACGTTGTCAAAGCATCAAAAAATATGAAAATTTGCATGGCGAATTCATCTGCAAAATTACATCAAATCCCATTTATCGGTGGGTTCTAACAATGTTGGAAAAAATAAAGATCATGTATAGGTGCCGTGAAATGACTTCCCAGGCAAAAACAACACACAACTGCCAGTCACACGCAAGTGACATTGTGGACATGGTGGAGTGGATATGTGGTGAACCAACCCAGTCTCACGGACAGATTTTGGAAACATTCGGCAGTTCCCTCTATCCCCTACCTTTGCGTATTTGCCTGTGACTCCAAATAATTGTTGCAATAAACACTGAAATCTTTATTTTTGCATGCTGCAATATAAACGCTTCCCGTTTGTGTGTTCCCTCCGTAAATTACGGCAGATTCACACATATTTGCTGGGCAGAAGCCATGATAAAAACACTGTAACACGAACCATGATTGGCTTACTTTTGCATGTGACTCATTTGACCAATCGGGTGATGTGTTTTGCGTCAGACCACATGGCCAAAGCAGCTGTTTGTGTACAGTTGCAGGAAAGATGGTGACGGCGCGCACACTAGATTTCTAATTTGAAATATCAAAATTTTCGTTTGAATTTAAATTTATAACACCGTTTATTGTGAGGAACTTGCCAATACTGCATACGCAAATTTACTACGATGGACCAATAGCATTCATGGTAGGTACGCAAACAATATACATCCCATCACGGCATCAGAGGCAGCGAAAAAGAGGATCCTGAAACCAATGCAACTATTTGATATTTATTTAAGTTTACCCGGGATACGGACTCCTATTGTCCCAGAAATTACACTGTAATTTTCATCGCTAGTCATCCCATGCAAATATCTTACTTTTCAATTTATATTTTTAATATTTTGCCAGTTTCACTGTTAAAACAGTTGTAGACAGAATCGTGGTAAAATTTGGCATTTTTTTCTTTTTCTTTTTCATTTTTCAAATTTGCAGGTGACCATGGCAAAAGCGGCAAATACACTTTAGGGTAAATGGTTTGTCTAGGCCTTAGCATTGATGGAAAAAAATGTTTACAGAAGTTATATTAGGACAAGTGGATTTTGTAATAATCCACTTGCCCTGCGGACAAGTGATTTTTAAAAAAATTATCGAGCCCTGCTGAGCCTCAGTTGTCGGACAGTGTACTGTAAAGGGAAATTCTGTCAAACTGACAACCTATTTAAAGTGGCCCTCCTTCGATAAGTTTGATTATAAGACAAAACTTGTCGACGGCACGGTGTTTCTTGTGCAGGTATGTTTGACCGGCCGTGAATGAATGTCCGACTCTGATGCTAATAAACGATCATGGTAGGCATAATAAATAAAAGTCAGATCATACTCTTCACAAACCGCATTATATATCAGTGGAAAGGCTCTCACAACTCAAGGCCAAGGGTAGTATAATTAGTCATTTGTATTTTTTCTTTTCATGGCTTGGAATAATTTTTCTGCAACTCAACAGGTGTGGTCAACTTCAGAAAAGTAACTTTCTGGCTGATATTATTTGTATTTTCTGTTTTGATCCACTTGAAAAAGGGAAAACAAAATACAACTTTGTGATTGAAATTAAATTAGAAAAACTGATTTGACACAAACGTGTTGTTTTACGTAATTTACTTGTAGCTCAGTCTGTAGAAAAAGCATGTTAATTGAATTATCAAGTTACTGATGGTGTATGTGATTTCAGTGGGTTGTCACTTGTTCAGTTTGTGGCGGTTATGTAGAGGTAAAAAGGATAAACAAGAAGAGAAGCAAGCATTGCAAGCAAGCAAATCATAGGCCACTGCCACAGCCACATATTCAATTCATATTATTACCAGGTCCACCATGCAGCTATACAGTTTGCACAGTGATACTACTAGTGTGCATATGCAGTCTAGTCTACAATACAAGCAGTGCAAAATCTTTCTCTAATGAATGCAGATGAGTATATATTAAAACAAAAAACACTGCCAGGCATTTTAAGTTTTTCAACTTGGCTTGCTTTATTCATAGTCTTATAGTCAAAAATCTAAATCAGTGGCAAGAAATTAGCACAATTCATATTAATACAATGTAAAATTTGGGTAATACCATTGCTAGTGAGGCATGTATTTTTCTGAGAGATTATGGCCCAGATTGCTGTTTTAGAGGTCTAAATTTTCAAAAGTTTCCGGGGGGGGGGGCATGCCCCCGGACCCCCCTAGCGTGGCTGCGCGCCTACGGCGCTCGCCAAGTCAAGTGCTCACCTAAGCTCTTCTAGCAGAGCTGTTTATTGCTCACCTACTACCGTACCGATTTCGCATTCGTAACACCCCATGCTAGCAAATAATCTGCATGCATGCCAGAAATTCTCGCCGGCCAGAATCAGATGCGACCAGCCAGATGCGAAAACTGAGTTGTGCGCAAATTTCTGGGCGCGCCAGTTCTTCGTGCGAGAAAAATGAGCACGCTTGAAAATGTTTTGTGGTCTCGACCATTCACATGCGCAAATTTTTTCTGGCTTTGCGCGCCGCATTTTCGACCGCACTGACAGCACTTTCCACGAAGCGTACCACCGAGAGAACAAACAAGATTTTTGCGCTAAGAATATCCACCATAAATCTAAATGAATATGCGCCCATGTTTGTGATCTTGATGCATGGATCCTATGTCATGAGACATTGAGAGGAGAGATGTTTTTTTGGTAGGAGCTGTTCTTCAAATTAGTTTATTTTCTTGTAGGACCAACCTTTAACTCTCAGCATGTCAAATTCCCAGTGTACTAGAACTCGCCTACTAGAACATCGTGTCACTTTTGAAGTGGCTGATTAAAGGCCGTCTCATATTCCTGGCGTTGTTTATTTACATGCAAGCACGCACGTTTTATTGTAGTACGTTTTATAGTTCTTGTCGATGGCTATTTCGATTTTGCGTTAAAAACGAATATTTTCCTTCTACGATGACTTAAATCAATGATCGGGCCGTTGTTTGCGACAATTTGAATGATGTAACTTTGGAAAACTGCCACGCAGGGTGATTTCATCGTCGCGGTCTCGATCTTTGTTTTCGTCTACCCGCCATGATCTTCATATCGTTAGAATGCGGAGAACCTAGTTTATTTTAAGAAAGCTCTCCCATTGGCTGAAACAAAAGTATTTTAGGGGAAACCCCGCCAAAACTGCCTCTATTTCAAACGTCATTTTAGTCGGAAACTACCGAAGACTATTCTCCGGAATACTCTAGGTCAGTCAGGGGGCCGGAATCGATCACATGGTGTTCGCCGTCCAATCAAATGTCTCGTTTTTCAACCTTTGATTCGTTCGGGACTACTCGCTACCTCGTGTTGTGAAGTCTTGCTTGTGAAAGATGGGCGACATTTGTGTGAACACAAGTGGCGATTACGGACAATTTATAGAAGCAAGAAACAGAATTTAACTCTGTAAATTGGTCAGAATGATGACATACTACCAGTCTTTGCGTACAATAGAGAAGACTGTCCATTTTTTTCACAGAAAGAGAGTCAAATACGCCAGCCGCAGGTAAACATGGCTCGGGTGAAAATACCGCTGCCGCATGTGATGATCATGTTGACAGTTTATCAGTGACTGCGATAAAGTGTGTTTATCGACCTTTTACTGCAGCTACAAACTCTACCGCTATAATTTAATGACAACATTTACACACGACCGATCTTAAGAAAAATTAAAGACAAACCATCGTCCGTGACGCTAACCAAGGGACCGATACCCATGCAATTGATTCACACAGTGCCTGTGACACAGGCTTGGCCGTTTTGATCAATTCGTGATTGAGATCGATAGGCCTATATTCATTTGTTAGGGTGTAGGACAAGAGTTTTTGTTTAAATTGACAACGAAACCACATAGAAATGTAGAGAATGTCTTACTCAACAAAAGTCATGTTGATAAGTTTGCATGAAATGCAGAAATAAAGTTACGGCACTTTTAGTTTTACCACTCATCGCGTATTGTGCAAAAAAAATAAAATGCCTCTGTTGCGAAGGTCACGTGACGAGAAACGAGACCTGAAGCGGAGGGGAAACAAAGATAGCGAGCGAGGCCTGCTGCTGGCACGCTATGCCCGGTCGAGGCGAAGTGCCTGTTCACTCAATTCGCGTAGATAAAACGCAACTTGCACGGCTATTTGGCGTGCCAGAAATTTGAGCGCAAGAAATTGGCGTGCTATTTGCGATGGCACATCCAGACAAAAATGCTCGCAACTGAGCGCGCTCAAATGTGGTGCGCAATGCGAAAATGGCGTGCTAGCAAAAGGGACCCATATGCGAAATCGGTATTGTATTTACTATTGGCAACCACAGCAGGAAACTTCTGCAATGTGTCAACCATTACGTAGTCTTCTTTGATTTCAGTGTTACCAAAGTTTGAAGTGGAGATCAAGCCACCAGCTTACATATTAGTCAGTGCAGACAACATTGTGGGACAAGTATGTGCAAAGTAAGTATGACAGTTTAATACCTTGCACTGTCATGATCTAAACGGGCATAGGATTCCTTCCCTAGCATTCATAACATCAATATGTATGTCATTCTGCATATATATATATTTTTTTTTTTTTCAAGTTTGATATTGCATTTCCTGCAAAGCAGACCAAGTTTCGTGTTACTTCACTTGGACTGCCCTTCTTTGACAGGATTTTATTTATAGTAAGGGAATCAGAACTATACTCTGACCCTCCCCCTAGACTGAGACACCAATCAGGAAATTCATAATTATCGCCTAGACCAGTAACAGCCTCTGGTCCCTAGTGTACTGAAGCCTGTCACCACAGTAACCTTACTCAGCCAATTAGGAACTGAGTCACTTTTCCAACGCTAAAACAGTGACCTTGTCAAAGAAGGGCAGACCCCAGCGGAGTAGACAAAATACGCAGCTTGGGTCTGCTTTGTAGACAAGATATTGCAGTCTTGGGATTTGTTTTTGTTTGGGTTTTTTCTTTTCATTCCCAGGTGCACCATGTATTGGTTTCTCTCTGCTGTAGTAATAGCATGACTTGCCAGAACTGAAATTCTTTTCATGAGGAAAGTGAATAAACATTTCCCATCTATAGTAATTCCAGCCAAATATGTGGGGAAGAGATGTGACAAGTATTGCGACTTTTGTGTGGGTGTCTTGGTGTGACTAGAATTGTACAGTATCATACCAAAGGAAAACCTGTAGAAATTTGGATTGTCTGACCAGTTCTGTGGCTTTGGCCCTGGTGAAGGACTGAATACTAATGGACACAGCAGTTTTATTGATAGGCAAAGATAGCAAAACCTCTAGTTAACTCATTCCATAAAAGTGAATAGTTTCCCCTGTAAATGTGGCAGAAGTTAGATGAAATTGTTTAATCATAGTCCTCATAAAAAGATGTTTCATTCAAGTACATGTGTCAAATAACTTGGCGTATTTGTCACATGATCTGGCAAGTGGTGGTTTAGCTGTTGGAGTGTCAACTATGAACCAATACGGAATCTCTGGCAAGGCCTTTGCCAACCAAATCTACAAGGAGTTAACAGCTTGGTTACGTACATGCATGATAAATGTGTCATGTTTGTGTCCTTTTGCATGTCTACCCATGTGGAGGACTGAGATTTATTGAGTTAGAAATGAGATCAAGAAAAGTAGGATTACTGACAAATTGTGCAGATCTTGTTATGTGGGAGATGTAAATACTGTGCAGGCTCATTTGTAATCCTTGCACTTCGTGTAAATGGAAGAATGTTGTTTTGGCCTTGTACAGAATTCAGTGTAATGTGGGAACAACTATTAAGAAGTGAGGATGTAGGCTTGCATTATGGGAACCTGAACATGGGCTATTTTTCATACACTGGCATTTCATCATTCTTCAGTTATGTTCTATGTTTTCCAAAAAGTATTTGGCTATTTTTCATATACTGGTTTTTCATCATTCTTCAGCTGTGTAACATATTTTTTTTCAAAAAAGTAGTTCATGTGTAAAACTACTTTTGAGAAAATACATAGTTTTTTTTTAAGACAAACACATTTACATAATGTATTTAAATCTTCATTTACCATGAGCAAGGAACTATTTCAGAAATAATTTAGTTCATTTTGAAATAATCTGCATAATAATATGTCCGCCCCCCCCCCCAAAAAAAAATCTGGGGACATTTAATCATATTGCCCTTACTAAAGCTGTAAACATGGGAATTAATTAAATGTATTGGTAGTGTACAAGTCTCAAGTAAAATATTCCAAACTAGTCGGGGCCTGATAAAATGTTGTGTAAAATCTCTTCAAATATATTCAATTCAACGTAAAAGATTTGCTACCTCAGCTGACTTGTGGTGGTTTGGCATCCATGGTCCACAATTCACATTTTCAAGTTCTTCAAAACCGTCAGCAGGATTCACTTCAGACTGGGTGGGAATGCACCTTGGGTGGCTCTCTACCAAGTTTGTTTGAATGGTCATGCCCGGTTGATTCTTTGGGTTTTTTTTAACAAATGTCTTGGTTCATTTTTTGGCAAAGTCTGAAAAAAAAGTCGAAATCTCCAAAACTGTTTAAACAATTTCTTTGAAATTCATCAGGACACTTTTGGTGACCCCCAGACCTTAATGTATTCAGCAAGTGGCACTGCAGGGGGCTTTTCTACTTTTGTACTAATTTTTGCTGTAAATGTTGCTTGTGGCAGTGTTAAACAGAGTTGTTTACTAAGTGGTGATATTCTGGATCCCTAATGAAGGGTATGCCCCATGGGGGGGACCCTTTATGTTTTCAGGTTGTCTGTCCATCTGGATGTGCACCTTATTACCAAGATATCTGCAGACTGCCTCCATGTGTGTTTTTTGCTCAAATTTGGCAATATGCTTATCTTACCTGGCAAGATAAACTGATTAGATTTTGGTGTCACCCTGACCTAATTTGAGCAAATGGCAACCTAATTACTTGCTCGTTAGGGTGGACCCTTAAGTCAACGCTTTGCGTGAAAACTATATCTAGTTTTCAGCTCTGCTGACCAAAGGTTGCAGAGCTTATGCGACCGCTCATGTCCACCCTACATTAATTCAATACTAAGTGAATAATGAAAGTTATGAACAGGCAGGAACCTCTAATGCTGTTATCAAGGATCAAGTGGATAAAAACAAGGAGTGGAAATGCATTGTCTCAAATGAGGACAAGAAATTACCAATTATATATGTAATTGTCAAAATGCATAAAAACCCTGTTAAATTCAGGTTCAGCATTGCAGCAAAGAAATGTGTTTCGAAACATGTTGCCAAACGACTCACTAAAGTTCTCAAACTTGTCAAAAATTCACATACTGACGACTGCAAAAAAGTGAAAATGCAAACGGGATTGAATAGAATGTGGATTACAGATAGCACAAGTGATATTCTAATAGCCATTGACAAAATAAACAAAAAGAATGGTGCCAAATCAATTCAAACCTTTGATTTCTCAACACTGTATACAAAGATTAACTTGACAGACCTAAACAACATGTTAATTTATACCTGTCTTGAGAGACCCCTCTAATGAGAGACCACATATCTTTTTAAGACCGCTCTCTCAGAACACTGCACTATCTTTTCCATGTTGTTGTAACTCTAATGAAAGACCACCTGTTCTGAGAGACCGCATTTTGACCTACCGTAAGGGCGGTCTCTGAAAAGAGGTACCACTGTATATTCAAATATTTGGTGCTGAGGCTAAATTTGATAAAGGTAAGAGCAAAGGAATATCTTGCACGAAGCAAGAGAGTGCTCAAATGATATAGTACATTATCAGCAATGCATACTTTTGCTTTGGAACCACATTTTATCAACAAATAGTAGGTAACTTTGTCAAGATGGAGCTTGAAATGACAAAGTGTAGTCTTCAAAGTGTTTAGAGTGGTAAGAGGGAAAGTACCCGGGGTAAAGTATACTTGAACCACCTAGAGAATTTTCTCTAGTTTGTCTTAAGTCAGAAAACCATGATCATACTCACTTTTTGTCAGGATTTCTTTCATTTCAACCATCATCCAGTATAGTGGAAGAGGTGGCTTCCAGCTAATACCTTAGTACACTTTACCTCATAACACCTCTAATCAACTTTATGGTGCTAAAAATTGTATAACAGTTTACTTGTTTATACCAATGTCAGTATGGTGGAATAGTGTATGAAGCTTGTAAGTTTGGAAGTAGACGTACATCCGTCATTGTTTGGATTGATATGTATGAATATGGGTCATGTTTTTCTACATAAGTGTATCATGCTAGAGATATCTGTAAACTTTTGCTCGTTAGCACGATACTGTCCACAGTTTTCAAGTTAGACCAATACAACTTTCAGCACTTATAGGGTGTATGTAAATCTAGGCCCCTTGTGATATTGGTGGCGCCACCTGCGTTTTTATGTAATATAGGGGTCAAAATCTGAAAATCTTGTGAACACTCTAGCATCTTTAATTTTTGGCAGATCTTCACGGAATTTGGTGGGATTGTGGGGGAGGTCAAAGTCTAAGATGCTAATGATACTAGTGGTGCCACCTATAATTTGATGAAATTTGAGCCTGAATGTGTTTTAAGATATGAAATTCCATATCTTGAAAAGTAATAGGATTAGACTTGCCAAATTTGTAGGATATATAGACAATGTCCAATGTGAGAATCGTTTATAATGTCGGTGACCTTGACGTATTTTTGTGAGGGCACCATGCCTGTAAAGTTGGAGGAGGTGATTTTGTAATGGCAGAGTGTAGCTTGGACCTCAATGGCAATGTCAGCACCGCACCAGGCAGACAGACCTATGGGCCTCTTGTAATACATAATCTGGGTGTCCTTTATCTTCTGTCCCAAGGTCACTGCGGAAATAAAGTTAAGACTCAATCATTGTTGTCTTGGCACTTGCAACAATTTTCATCACAGGAGTTGCACAAATTGCTTTGATTACATGTGGAGCAAAGTGCCATCTTAAGGACAATTTTTACATTAAATGTACATAAGCTTTATATGTTCGGAAGGCACTTGAGGACTTACAACTTTGAAATGAACAGGTGCAGTATGGCCATGATGCCAGCAGAGAATTAGGCCCATGGGTCTCTTCTTTATAAATTTTCATTTTGTGTTCCTGTTGATTACCATGTATGTCAATGGAGATTGACTTCTAGGGATCCCTAAACTGTAATTTGTCCAACCGATGGCACAGGGATTGCAATTGAAATTCACTGCATGTAAGGTCAGCTGAGCACAGGAGTGTCACTGTCCTCTTGTTACACAATAATGCTCAAAAAGGATGAACTTGATTCAATATATAGCTACCTCGGGATCTAGTTATCCACCTGGCCTGTCAAATGTGTTGAAATTTAGTTTTACCCGCTGTGATTCTGGTAGGTTTTATGTTGGCTTGTACGTACACTTACCATAGGCGTCTGTCAGTCAACAGATTGCCAGAAGGCGTCTTGTGGGCATAGCATACATGTATTGTGACAGCCCCAAAACTGTTGGGCCCAAAAGGGTAAATGGAAAAATAATGCAGCCTGCACATGTGATGCCCAGAGAGAATCAATACAATGTCATTTAGGCATATGTTTAGGAATCAGCAGTAGAGAGCCAAGAGTATCAAATGAAATGTCAAGTGTCTAATTTGACAGCTGGCAGCTATTTTAGCAAGAAGATCATGAAAGTTGCATCAAACAGAACAAAGGATGTTGCTGATACTGGAGTATCAAAGGAAGAATTTTCGAAGCATGGGGAGTACCAGAAATCTTACAGCTCAGTTCAGTCATAAGATTTGATTTTGAAATTTCCCACCTAAAACAAAACAGGAAAAAAAGAAATATTGTACGTCTTGATGGATAAATGTTGTTTTTGATTGGTTGGTAGTTTCTGTCTGACCAGAGCAACTAATAACTATGCTTGCGCATACAGTTGAGACTAAAACATAAATGTGTCCCAATATCAGAACTCACAGGGTATGGGCCAACGACAAGCTCCATGGAGTGCACATGCACATAGCAGGCAAGGGTATATGCAGTTCTTGGCAAGTGTGATTGAGTCATGAATTAGTCCCGGGTCCACATTATTACTGAATGATATTTGCTTCCTGTACTAAATTGATTTTCAGGTATGCCTAATGTAAATGGATGCTAATATAAAAGATATGATTATATAGAAGTTATCATATGTTATCAAGATATATCTCAATTTTATCTGTTGTGTATTTATTGAAGAGACACCTGAATAATTCCTTTTAGAACAGAAACATGAAATGTAACATATTAACAGTTTACAGGCTGCATAAATAAGTAGAAATATAACAAGTTTCTCTGGCAAAAAAGTGTTCTTTTGTTGTGGACAATTAACCTCTTAATCTTGACAGTTTTCTCAAGGAAAATTTGTCTGTGAGATAAAATGTGAAACTCATAATCAGTGATTTGTGAGCTTTTTGGCCAGAAAGTGGTCGCAATAATGGAAAATGGTGTGTTGTATTAACAAGAAAATTTTCATTTTTTGAGCTTACATACAACCTATACCACTTCAAATTAGAAATATAATAGGTGAGAATTATATATCGACCAAAAATGGTCAAAAATAATAGGAAAATAGAAATATTTATGCATTGCACCTGTAAACTTAGCACACCAAAATGAAAATAAAATTCTGTTCAGTTTAAACTCTGATATTGCAATTCCTGAAACATTAGGTAAGTCAGTAGCTTTCCTTGGGGCTGGTTGGGGGCAACATGTCAACCTGAAGGTAAGCTGTTGTATGCCATCTTGATAGGACTCACTAATATATCTACCAATGTATTAACATGAAATGTATGTTTAAAAAAAGTTAGAGCAGTTACTTTAAGGTGATTGAGCAGGAACAGGTGGTCTTAACGTACAGGTAAATTTACTCGAGAAATAGACTCTAGTGTTTTGAAAGAGTGGTCTTTATACGCAGTCTCTCAGGAGAGGCAGTCTTCTGTGGAAGTACCACTGTATTTCATGGAGCATCCTCTGTACCATGTATGCTGACAAAATATTAGAACATGTTTGTCACTGAGAGGGGAGGAGACCTTTGCATTGAATATGTGCTATGTACCCTATAGGTACACATATGGTAAGCCTGTGAAGGGCAACGTGAAGATCGAGGCTTGCGTCAAACAGTATTATGGTGGGAACCGCCGTCCCTGTGCTATCATCTTGGACAAGGTAAGCATATTAACAGTTGTTCCCATATTGCTGGGGGACCTCTTGTTTCATATCCATAATGCATGAGAGTTGTTAACTACATTGTGTAGTTGAAAATGGGCTCACTGAGAGACAGCTTACTCTCTTCACTGGTGTATCAGCTTCTCAAGAAAGACCATGATGAAATTGCTCTATGAATAATACACCACCCTTTAGAGAAGATTGAATGCTTTATAAAGGTGTAATTACATTTTATGGGCAGGGAGTGATTAGTTTAGTGAAGCCACAGTTAATGTGGACATATATCTCATAGTGTGACCCGTTCCTCCCCTGGCTAAAGTGACACCATAATAAGTGGTGTTAATAGGATAAATTGTAACCCTCTCCTTCCCAGTCTTAATGTGACATTGATTGAATGGCGGTTTATGTGGAGTGATGTACATGTATCATGATTGCAGATCTGTCTTCCATTCTTCTGCCATTTTAGTCACAGGATTATACAGGTCTATGCAGAGTGGTATATTATATTAAGTGGTTTTAACTGCAGTTGCACTAAATCTTTAAAATTACACTGACCAGTGTAGATTGAGGCTTGGCAGGATTACTGAAGTTTGTGTACAGTAACATCATGGTTTTAACCCTCTGTGTTCTACAGACATAGAAATACACAGGTCAGTTAAGACTGATGCACCATGCTTTTCCATCATGTATGACAACCCTGAATGTGTCATGACTATGCTGCTCAAACTAAAAGGAAGCCGTGTCATGATAAAATCTCCAGAACTTGCACTATTTACATGCCATTTGGTTCTAGACATGAATCGCAAATGGGAGCATATAAAAGTTTCGAAGCACATGCCCTGACAAATAGGATATGATTGCATTGGCAAGTAAATTAGAAGAGAGGACAGGTAACAGTTTTTCTGATGTCCGTGACAAGAGCTTTGGAGAGAATTGGCTTGATCTGATCACTTTGTACCTCAGCCAAATGATGAATCTGGGTAGAATGGAATGGCAGGGCGTGCGGTATTCAATCAAGTTGTTTTTTCATGAAAATAATACGTTTGTTGTTATAATATTACCAGTCTTTCATCAATTTGTTCACCATAGATTGATGGTTGTACAAAGTTCACTGTGGACGCCAGAGAAATCATGCTGGCTTCAAACAGCTGGTCATTATGGAATGCTGTACTCAAGGTCACTGCTGAAGTCACTGAAGGGGCCACCGGTGAGTTGACCTATCAATTTTAAATGTCCTTTTCTTCAGTTTGGAAGGACAAAGGTGATAATAAGACTTAAAATACGGGTTTAATCAACAGAATTTTCATAGTTCAATGTGGCACAAAGAAAAATAAGCAGATCTGTTTCAAGAATAACCAAGTGTAGCTGCACAAAATGTCACATCATTTATTCAGATTATATTAGGATGAGAACTGGGAAATTCTAGTGGCTTTGGAGCCGGTAGTATGGTAGCCAAATCCTTATAGCGATTAATGAATGGTTAACAAGGCTCTGTGCCATGAGTACATTTGACTGAAGACACATATTACCTTTACAACATTAGTTTGATTGCTGCCTGTGTGTAAGCAGAATTGGTGTACAAGGTGCATACCAGCAAGCTTGATTTGCTGCACCAGAGGAAAAGCAGAACTGATATCCTCCTCTGTACCATGGAAGCAGAAGAACATATGCGTTTATTCTGGACAAAAGACCAAACCATATGGCCATTCAAATGTGCAAGCTTTTTTTTTTTTTTCATTGCTTAAAGCCAATGGCCAAGTTTTGATATCAGACCAACTCAGCAACTGATACTTTGATTTTATATATATATATATATATATATATATATATATATTCTTCAATTTTTTTATTTTTCTTAAACCTCACACTGTGTTGTTGTCATATTTGACGGAATCTATAGCTTGACTTGCTCTCCATGAAAGTTATTCGCAAGGTTGAGGTACTGTCATTTACTATTTGTTAACAAAGTGTTTCTATTTATGATCCGAAGGGTACTAATGTGTGCATGGTGTGTAGGTATAAAACTTTGTACAAAATGGTATGCCAGATTCACTTCAAACTTGGTGGGGATGTACCTTGGAAACGGGCATGATTAACAAACATTCTGTTGTGGCCTTTATATAGTTCATATTAAAATAGTCTTGCCGTTTATTCATTTTTGGACCAAGTGCAAGACACAGAAACATTTGGCTAAGGGTCAGAGTGGTCCCTTATTACATTTACAGAGCACAGTCACTGCTGATATTATATGCATTAACCTCATGATTGTAGGCATTGTGCAGAATGCAACACATGACAAAACACCCATAACACGTGAACTGATGAAGATCCAGTTTGATGATTCCCCAGAATACTTCAAGCCTGGACTGGTTTATCATGGAAAGGTAAGATGTGTGTGGGGAGGGGGGGGCAGGGGGAGGGCAGGGGCGGGCACGGGGGTTCTATGTGAGGACTTATATGTAATATGCCAGTCAGTGTATTTGTAAACAAGGTTTTTGGTCCCTCATCTTTTTTATGTACAGCTAGAAATGGCATATATCCAATCCATATGTGAAACATATAAAAGATTTTAATTTTAGTTCAAGTAGAGTAGTGATGTTGTTAGTAAAATTTCTGATCAGACCAAAGGAAAAAGTGCCAAACTTAAATGGGAATTTTTGCCCTAACTTGATCATTTCACAGCATGCTGCAGCTACAGCATGACTTACCAAGCAGGTGATGCAAAAAAACTCTTACCTTAAGAGTGGATGAAAGCTGTATTAGTTGCGTAATGTGACCTCTTGACCACCATTGCCAAGACTTGCTGCTCCCGTCTTGCGTCAGCTCTCTCTCAGCACTGGGACTCTCCGGGCCCCTCATGCCATCAGTTGGCGGCAGCTCTGGCCTCTTGAATGAGTCCTTAAGATTAGAGACCTTCGGGTTTTCTATCTGGGTATTCCAGAACCTTGGGGAGCACATCTCCAGCAGTGTTGGCCTTTGCGGTTGGAGACTTTGTCTTCCTCCGTACCTGCCGTCACTGCATTAAGTTGGAGCACACTCTGTCGGTGGAACAGCTCGCTGCTTCCGCCTTGAGTAGGTTTCCTCTTGGCACTTAGACTTTCTCTGGCACCCCTCCTGCCAGCAGATTTCTCGTTGGCGGCAGCTGTGGCATTTGAGACTAGTTTCCTGGAGACCCATAGGGATCCCTATGGCCTGCAGACATCTTGTTGGCGGTCACTGGGACCACTCCACACAGTCCACCGGAACCTCCCCTCCCTAGGTCCATGGGGGCTGAGCAGGCGGAGGCAGCATTTGAGGCAGCAGAGACTTTCACTGAAGTCCTTGCTACCCCAGCAGCAGGCGTGGTGACAACAGATATGTCCGCCGCAACACTACCTACTATCTGAAAGGCTGAGCACGTCGGAGACCATGAGGGCCACAGTACAACCTGCAACACCCATGGACATGACTCTGGCTCCCTTGACTGGCTTTGATTATGTTTAAGCACTCATTCAGAGCCTGGTTGGTGACCGACTACAGTCTTGCCAGCTGCGGTACTTCCCAGACTGCATCTACTCGCCCCTTGGCTCATGCTCCCTCTGGGACGCGACGCCCTGGGAAGAGCAGACAGTGCTCAGGGAAGGGCAAGCCTTCTGGTTAAGGCAAGAAGACAGGAAAGGCTATGGCATTCCTGACTCTTGTGCGCCACATCGCGCTGTCTTATGATTGCCAACCGCCACACAGACAAGGAGTCTACCACGGATAATTTAGTTTGTCCTCAACATCCTGAGACATGGCTTTAAGCTGCCATTTGGCGAAAACAGCCCTCGGTTAAGCCGTGAACCACGGTAATTCTATGCACCCACCTCAGAACCCAAAGCATCGGCATTTCTGGAGGCGGTTCAAATGCTCCGGAGTAAGCGAGTCATAGAGGCGGTAAAGGATCAAGGTTATCCCAGCTTCTACAACCTACTCTTCCTGGTCCCCAAGCAGGACGGAGGATGGCGCCCAGTCATACACCTGTCAATGCTGAACACCTATCTGGTAGTCCTGTCCTTTCGAATGCATCCATGTAGATGTCCTGGCCAATCAACTCTCGAGGAGAGGTCAGCCGGTAGGGACGGAGTGGTCACTCTTTCCCAGAGTCATTCAGGCCATGTGGGCACATTGGGGGACTCCACACGTGGATCTGTTTGCGACTTGTGATAACACAAAACTACCAGTTTACAACTCGCCTGTCCCAGACTCCCAAGCCCTAGCAGTGGACGCTGTAGCCATGGACTGGAGCAACCTGTGGGCGTACGCCTTGCCGCATCCTTCAGAGGGTACTGCGCAAGGTTTGGTCCCACCATTGCTATCTGTTCTTGGTTGCCCCCTGGTGGCCGCAGAGCAATTGCTCAGTAGACCTGTTGGAACTGACCATGGAGCCTTTGCTACGATTACCAGCATGGCCAAAGCTTCTGGTGCAGCCGTGGATGAGTATGTTCCATCGGAACCCTCAAGTGCTCAACCTCCACGCTTGGCAGTTCTCTCACAGCACATCTGCGACAGAGGCTTTTCTGAGTCATTCTCAGATAGAATTGCCCCGGCAGGGGGGGGTGGGGCTTGGATCTTCTTCTCTAGTTAAAGTGTGTGTGTCAACACACACTTTTCTGTTTTTCCTGAAATTAATTCTTTCTTTCTTTCTTTCTTTCTTTCTTTCTTTCTTTCTTTCTTTCTTTCTTTCTTTCTTTCTTTCTTTCTTTCTTTCTTTCTTTCTTTCTTTCTTTCTTTCTTTCTTTCTTTCTTTCTTTCTTTCTTTCTTTCTTCTTCTACCAGCAAATTTGTCTGACACTTTTCTCGAACACTATTATACATAGAAACTCAAAACTTGGCATGATTGTACCTCCATACAAGGAGTTTGACCTTTTCATACAAAGGAATGAAGGTGTTTAAAATCATGCAAATTAGGGGCATTTGAAATTTTAAATCTTGAATATCTTCAAAAGTATAATAGATAGAGATGTCATTCCATCTTCTACTAGGGGGATAGTGACCATTGTGCGTCCAATGAATTGAAAACAAAAGTTGTAGCAATTTAAATTATGCCAATTAGCAGCATTTGAAATTTTAAAACTTGAATATCTTCAAAACTATTATAGATAGAGATGTCACTTCAACTTCTACTAGGGGGTTGTTGACCATTGCGCATGTAATGAATCTAAAACTAAAGTTGTAGCGATTAAAATTATGCCAATTAGCGGTATTCGAAATTTTCAATCTTGAATATCTCAACATAATAATAGATAGAGATGCCATTCCAACTTCTGCTGCTGTGTGATGGAATAGTTGTACATTGCCATACCAATATGCTTTTAAGACACACACACTGATTTGCTAGGCAGCAAATCGTCTTTCCTAGTTGTGTATTTGGCTTGATGGAAGGTGTTTTCAGACTGGTGCGCCAGTAGGCGAATTCACCCTTGGGCTTCGCATATCGCGGACATTGCCGATTTCCTGTTATACCAGTGGGAAGTCTGAGGCAAGAGCTCAAGAACAGTGGAGGGGTTTTGTTCAATCAGCTAACTCCTCCACCCTTGCACACGTCTTAAACGTGTGCAATGGTAGCAATCCCTATCTGTCTGTGCTCATTGCATCCTTCTACACTGCCAGGCCAGCGACGCAACAGGTCCTGCCTAGGTGGGTCCTACTGCAGGTTTTAGTCATGCTGAAGAAGTGGCCCTTTGAGTGCCATGAGGACCCCAAGCAGGTTTCCCTCAAGTACTGGATGTTGAAAATTTGTTTTCTGTTAACACTCGCTTCGGGGGCTAGGAGCGAGATCCACACTCTAGCTTATAACCGTCTCCAATGGTCACCGGACCACTCCCAGGTGACCCTGAGGCCTCACTTGGGTTTCCTTTGTAAAGAACCAAGTGGCTGGAGATGCAGCTACGGCCTTTAAGGGTTTTACTCTCTGTGTGATGGACGCCGCTCTTCCTCTCGAGGAGAGAGCCCTGTACCCAGTGAGAGCTCTTTGTTGGTATCTTTCCCACACGGACAGACTCAGAGGACAGAGGTGTGCCCTCCTACCACTGAGTAACCCACAAAAGGAGCAAGTTTGCAGAAACACGGATTAACATGGGTAAAGCAGACGATCCTTAAGGCCTTGCTGGATAGGCCGAACAACTTACTTCTTTGCCAGAGCTCACAAGATGAGAGCCTTTAATGCCTCCTGGCGCGCCCTGCAGAATGTTGTGGTTGCCAACATTCTGCAGGCCTGCTGATGGCGATTGTCCACGACTTTCATGGAGCACTACTTGCGTGACATGATAGTGCTCGAGCACAGCATGTACGCCTTTGCAGGTGTAACAGGCTCCTTTGCTTAGGTTCCAAAACTTCTCCGTTTGGTCTTCCGGATCCCATCAGAGCTGCCACCATGTTCCAGTTTATGGTGCATTTGGGGTTGAAAGCAATGCAGGCCTATAGGTCGACGCATTTCTCAGGGCTTTGTGCCTAGTAGACCTAATCTCCGACAGTATCGGGAAGTTTGTCCTGACTTCCCGGCCTGTTGCCGGTTTGACGCGGGAATTGGTGCCCATAGAACCATAAACCGCAACCCGAAGCCCGGTTGTGGTGTAGAGATAACTTTTACGTAACTAATACAGGATATTTGGAGTAATATCAGTATTAGTATGTAGACTTACCTCTCGACCACCAGAGAAGCCCACCCAACCAACCCTGCTTCCTCTTACAGCTGTTGTCAACTGACCACTCTTCAAAAGAGGAAGGAACACACACATTTGCACTAACGTCACCATCAGTTCCAAAGGGACTGAGAGATGGTGCCATGGGACCATCAGGTTTCGGGATCAAGTGGGAGTAGCAAGCTTCTGAACTTGGATTTTTTGGGCATCATGCCCAGACACAGAGAGCTCTTGGCAATGGTGGCCGAAAGGTAAGTGTACTTACTAATTACTAATTATGATACTCCTAATATCCCATTTTTATAAACAATTTTAATGTGCAATTTTCATCTTAAATGTAGGCATTTGTACAGAAAAGACAGGAACTGGTATGGATTGAGTTTTAGATACACTTTTGAATCTTCTTTCTACAGTGTAGGGTGAGGAAGCCAGATTGGACACCCATGCCAGGCACGACGATTGAGCTGACGATTCTTAAAAATTTTAGAGGCACTTCTGGAAGTGAAATTATGAAGAGGAACTACACAACTGATGCGCAGGGACTCATTACATTCAAAGTCCCACCGCAAACCCCTCAGGTCACCGGATTCTATGTCAAGGTCAGTGCTGCCATCTGTTCTTTTTTTCTGATTTTTAAGGAATTTTCAGAATAATATAATAATAATGATAATAATAATATTGCTGTGGCTCTCTGCTTCTGTGCCGCAGTCCTGTGCGACACAGTTTGCCTAGGAAAAAGGACAGGAAAGGAAAGAAAAGAAAAATAGATGAAGCCGAGGAAACCATGGCTATCCCAATCAGCTCGTGCTGCCATGTTTTCCAGGACCAGAGCCGAGGCAAAGGGTCCACCACACACTCTCTCACAGCTGCCTTTGGTCCTGGATATCTCCCTACACTCATCACTTGTAGTCTCCTCTGCCCACCCACCCCCCCCAAAAAAAAAAAAAATAAATAAATCCCTCATACACCCTATCCTGGCCTCTAAGGCGCAGGCATTTCCCATGGGGGACCCCATGGGAGCCCTTATTAGGGCTACCACCATTCCCTCTCCTCACTGCACTCTGAAATTCTAATTTACCCTGTCGCTATCAAGCACTATCAATTCATTTCTTTTCTCCCAGCACCCTACCAGGTAGTCCTGTACACTTTTTGTACCTTTCCTGCCTCCCAGAAAGCCACCCTTCAAACCTAAAACCCATGCTAAAAGTTCCTCATCCTCTAAACACTGAACCTCTTCTCGAGCCTTGTTATTATAGTCTTCCCTGTGCCACTTTCTGAAAAATTCTTCTCTTATCTCTCTGTATGCATCACACCACAACAGCCAATGATCCACTGTCTCATCTGCCTCTTGTCTACATACCGTACATTTACCATTAATACCTGTTGTCCACTTCTGTATTCTCTTTTCTAGATTGATCACTCCTGTCCTACTTTGAAAAAGGAGCCTGGATCCCCTCCCTCCATCCCAATACACTCTTTTCTGTGGCTTTTCTAGTACCTTGTATGCTTTTAATGTACTCTTTTCCCTGACTCCTCTTTTCCAGTCTTCCTTCCAGACTTCTGTAACAGTGGTACCTATATACACTTTCCAATCATCAACCTCATAATGTCCTTTCAATTCATATCTCTCTGCCTGCCAACTTATTGGCCACCTGTGAACTTATAATGTAAGGAAAACCCTTTCATATCCTGCAGGGCCTGTCATTATTCCTATCTCTCCTCTTTAAATATATGTCTCTACTAGTGCTATAATATCCATTATTTTGTTTTCAGCTACCTGTTCTATTTCTGCTATCTTCACTTTGAATCCTTTACAAATGACATATCCTAATTTCATGTTGTTTTTCTTTCTCTCCCTCCTTCTTGTTCTACTGCTTCCTGTTTGTCTGTGGTTGTTATCCCATTCCCAAACTGACCTGGTAGTTGCCGGGGTTCCTGATAATGTATTAGTGATTTGCAAGGGTACATGTTAGCATGGCTGTTTATAGTATTCTGCATTTGCACATGGTCAGGACATGTTAGCAGATTATTCATAGCATATTCACTTGTAAAAGTTTTAATTGCATTTCAGAACCACAAGACCATACAATATTGATGAAGTCCATTAGTTTTGTCAAAGGATTTTATACATAACAAATATGCAAATTAGATTGTTTTACATACCTCAACACTTTCACATAAATATATATATATGATTGTTTTGTTGAGGTTTGTAAAACAATCAATTTCCATAGTTATTAGTGTAATTTTAATTTGAAATATTCATCAGTTGCACATGTTGCAATTTTTGTTTTCAGGCAGAGGCACCAGGCTACAAGTTCAGCTATCGCCCAGACGTGTACTTCCCTTTTGAACCTAGACTCCAAAATTATGTCACAGCATGGTACTCTCCCAGTGGCAGTCACCTCCAGATCCTGCCCATAGAGGGCCCTGTCGCATGCAAGGAAAACCTGGTGGTGAATGTGACGTACACAACAAAAGCAAACACCAACATAAAATTCTTCTATCAGGTGGGCATGATTGATTAATTTATTGCCCAATCGGCATAAACACTGTGTGTGAAGAAAGCAGTGTTGGCAAGGTTACACACTGTCAATTTGGCCTCATCACATCCCTCATACATCTTACTTCTTATTGCAAAAGAGTCATGACTGTTTTGTAATATGTGTGATATCTTTTGGTGGCACTGTTGAAGGGGTGGGGATAGGATTAGATGAAGGACAAGCAACATGTGGACATGTCAGTCATTCCCCCCTTAATGGCTGCACCATATAGTTTTCTGTTGCTGTGATGCAGGCAATGCTGCCAGTATGATGCACTCGCATCAATTTAAACCTCCAGTAAACTGATTAAATTTGCTCACATTTTAACTGGCGTTTGCTTGCGTGTTTGTTTTCAAGTTTCCAGTGTGGACTGACGATATTTATGAAATCCAATCTGTGAGTGAGGATTCTAGATGAGACCTCTAAGATAGCAAGTCAAAGATCAGCGGCTGTAGACCGGAAAATGGATGAAATCCCTAGAAGAGTATTCAGTGGAATTCATAACCCAATACACAAAATTACTTTGGTTGCAAAAAATGTGTTTTTATTGTATTTTATGTGAAAGTGACATTCAATGAATGGTAAGAACTCCAGCTGAGGTGCCGAGATTTACTAAACCATTTAATTTCAGGTAATGCTTAGATTTGACGTGAGAGTATTTGGAGTAACTACATTAAAAGTTGCAAATCACAAAGGTAATGAGAATGCACATCCTAGCCCAGAAGACTGAAGTGCCCTCTGTGAGACAAGCAGCTGAGCCTTCTATTCTTGCTCTTAAACCTTTTCAGGAAAATGATTAAAACAGTCTTTTGTTTGATAGGTTCTTTCACGAGGTAACATCGTGCTTACTGGACACAAGTACCATCACTTTAAGATTCATGACTACGTGCAAGACCCAGATTTGCCGGAAGTAACAACGCAGGCTGAGGACATCCCCGTACAAGTTACACCACACAGTGAGTCATACACCCTGCAAGCTGTCCTCTTGCAAAGTTTGTTTCTCTCTGGCTCTTTTTTTTTTAATTTTTGTTTTCCTTTTTCTTTTGAACATGTGTGGTATTTTAAAATAGGTGAATGGTCATATGACCACCACCCCTCTCCCCCCCCAAAAAAATTACAGTATTATTTTAAATAGCCTGAGAAAAAAGGATGTAAACTATTACTTTTTATCAGCTTGCATGAAGAGCTTACATGCTGAGGCCAAAAAAAAAATATAAGTATGTTTCCCCTATTGGACCAAAATTCTTTGGGGTAGGTAGGCAGACAATTTTTTTTTTTTTTTTTGTAAGTTGGACAATTTTGTTGGGTTGGTATGTTTTTCTTTGTTAAATACTCCACAATTTTGGGTAGGTAGGTGTTATTATTTTGGTTGATGGGGGGGGGGGTGTAGAGATGGGTAAGCTGGGTTAGGGGAAACAATTTTTTTTTTTTTTTTTTTTGCCTGATAAATTGTAAGGGTACTGAAATGAGAGTTGCGGTTGAGTGTATACTCAACTGATGGAATCCTGCTTCTGGCTGAGTTGCCAATAGCAAGACAGTACACAACTTGTCGTGCAATTGCAATACACGTGATCCATCATACTGGAGTGGCACTGTGATGTTGAATCTGGGCTTCATTTGCATGTTTCCTGTGTTTGCACTCATATGACTGAAATGCAGGTACCAGATACAGTGTTTTATGCCATAATGGGGCCCTTGGGAGGGTAATAAAGGTATGTGTTTCGGCTATCACGTCTGCTGTTCAGTATCACATAGTGCACTATCATTCTGTGGTGTTGGTGTGCAGGTAAGGTTTGAGAGTCGTTTTTGCATTTTTGAATACTCGTTTACAAATGCACCAGTATTTGACCAAAATGTCTTTTTAGCTCTGCTGACTATAGGTCACATAGCTAATGGGATCAATCTTGTCTGTCTGTCCACAAACATTTGCTTGTCCACACGTTGGCTTCTGCATTACTAGCTCAACTGACTTGTCAGTCAGCTGAGCTTATAGGATGGTCTGTCGTCCATCTGTCTGTCGGCAATTCACATTTTCGACTTTTTCTCCAAACCGTCAGCCAGATTCTCATAAAACTTAGTGGGGATGTACCTTGGGTGGGTCTTTACCAAGTTTGTTCAAATGGTCACGCTCTGGACAGTGATTTTTGGATTTTTTATGATTTTTTTGCTCTTTTTTGGGACTAGTCGTAAAAAATCTTCACTGAAACCGCTCACCCAATTGCTTTGATATAACGCAGGGACACTCCTAGGAACTCCTAGCTCTTAAAATGTGCACCAGGTGGCGCTGGAACAGTTTTTTTTAATTTAAAAAAAAAATTGTGTGTTTTTGCTATTTTGGATTTCTCCAGAACTGTCACTCAGATTTAGCTGAGATTTGATGGATATGTTCCTTGAGGAAGGGTCAAGCAAAGTTGTACACTAATTGGCATTACTGTGGATTCCTAATTTTTAACAATTTTTTTAATTCGTGTCCTTATCGGCAAATGCACCTTTCCTATTAATTACTATGTAAGTCAGTGGGCATTCTAATGCTAATTATGTCTCCCGGTGGAAGCCGGGTGACATATTGGATTAGTGCCCGTTTCTTCCGCTTCTTCTTCTTCTTCTTCTTCTTCTTCTTCTTGTTGTTGTTGTTGTTGTTGTTCAGGTTCTTCAACACTTGGTTTCCGTGCGATAAGTCTTGAAGGACTTGACAGAATTTGATGAAACTTGGTAGGATTATGTATCTAGGCAAGACCTAGGTTGGGATTGTATTTGGGTAACCTTGACCTAATTTTCAAGGTCACAGGGTCACTTATGTGAAATTGGTTTCCGTGCGATAAGTCATGAAGAACATGATGGAATTTGATGAAACTTGGTAGGATTATGTATCTAGGCAAGACCTAGACTTGCACAAGTCCCTGGTGCATGTCCCTATTTTTCCCACCCGGCGGTCCCACCCAGAAGTGCGACACATTTTCCCCTCCACAAAGTTAACTGAATAATATTATGCCAACTACACGGTGTTATTAAGTAGGTCCTACTATTATTATTATATTTTTTTTAACTGGTCGACACTGCCGCCGTGTCGGTTTCAACAGTAGCAGCTATTGAGTCCTGGTCAGTTCTAATCCCATTATCATTGCGAGTGGAAAGTGGCCTTCGATGAATGCATGGCTAGTCACTGGCCACTCAAGCGAGACAAAGCTGACCGTCTCCCTCCGGCTGCCGACACCAGGGACTTGTCAAACTTGCACAAGCCCACTCTGGACTACCATCGATTCGGTGGGAGTGACGTCACAACATCCGGGGTTTCGCGGGATCTTAGAAGTCAAATCAGTGCCACAACTTTTTTATTTTTGCATTAATGCAAAATGATCCACGTCATGATTTAAGTTTTGTTGAGTAAGACCTCTACATTTCTATGTGGCTCTTTTGTCAATTTAAACGAAAAGTCCATAAACACACTTTATCGCAGTTACTGACAAACTGTCAGCATGATAAACACGCGGCAGCGGTATTTTCACCCGAGCCATGTTTACCTGCGGCTGGCGTATTTTACTCTCTTTCCGTGAAAAAATTGGACCCTCTACTCTATTGTACGCAAAGACTGGTACAGTGGTAGTATATGTTATCATTCTCACCAATTTATAGCGTTAAATTTTGTTCCTTGCTTTAATAAATTGTCCGTAATCGTCACTTGTCACTCTGCCCTCCTTCCCAATTGTATTCTACGAATAAAATATGTTTATATCACTTGTGTTCACACAAATGTCACCCATCTTTCAAGCCAGACTTCACAACACGAGGCAGCGAGTTCTACCGAACGAAACAGCGATAGAAAAACTTTTTGAGTAGACAGCGAACACCATGTGATCGATTCTGGGCCCTTGTAGTTTCCGACTAAAATAACGACGCATCTGTTTGAAATAGAAGCAGTTTTGAAGGTGTTCCCGCTAAAATACTTTTGTTTCAGCCAATGGGAGAGCTTGTTGTTAAAATAGACAAGGTTCTGAGCATTCTAACTATATAAACAACATGGCGCGGAGACAAAAAAAATCGAGATAGAGACGATGAAATCACCCTATTTTTGCGCAGTTTTGCAAAGTTACATCATTCAAATTGTCACAAGCAACGACCCGGTCATTGACTTAAATCATCGTAGTAGGAAAATATTCATTTTAACGCCGCTCGAAATAGCCATCGGCAAGAACTGACGTTTCTCTACAATAAAATGTGCATGCTTGCATGTAAATAAACAACAGTCAACACAAGGAATTTGAGACGGCCTTGAATCTGTCACGTGCTTGACTGCTCATGAATAATTCATAGCAGCGACAAGCCGGCAAGTTTGACAAGTCTCACTGGACGCCCTCTGCCTGACGCGGTTCACTGTAATTAATCCTTCATTACACAGTAGCTCAATTAACAGCTTCTGAAGAGGAGTGCGTTATGACCGCTTGCTTGTCTGTGTGATAAGAAACACAGTGTAGACCGCCCGGCGCTAATCATCTGGAGTCAATGTTATCTGGTTATATACACGTTCCACGCCAATCAGCTAGGTAAAGCTACGACGTGTGTTTACTTAAAATTTAATTTGGCAATGAATTTGATTTTAAATAAAATACGGAAGACAGTCCAGTGAGACTTGAGCAAGTCTAGGCAAGACCTAGGTTGGGATTGTATTTGGATGACCTTGAGCGAATTCTCAAGGTCACAGGGTCACTTATGTGAAATTAGTTTCCGTGCAAGAAGTCTTGAAGAAATTAATGGAATTTGATGAAACTTGGCAGGATTATGTATCTAGGCAAGACCTAGGTTGGGATTGTATTTGGATGACCTTGAGCGAATTCTCAAGGTCACAGGGTCACTTATGTGAAATTGGTTTCCGTGCGATAAGTCTTGAAGAACTTGATGGAATTTGATGAAACTTGGTAGGATTATGTATCAAGGCAAGACCTAGGTTGGGATTGTATTTGGGTAACCTTGACCTAATTCTCAAGGTCACAGGGTCACTTATGTGAAATTGGTTTCCGTGCGATAAGTCATGAAGAACTTGATGGAATTTGATTAAACTTGGTAGGATTATGTATCTTGGCAAGACCTAGGTTGGGATTGTATTGGGGATTGTATTTGGATGACCGTGAGCGAATTCTCAAGGTCACAGGGTCACTTATGTGAAATTAGTTTCCGTGCAAGAAGTCTTGAAGAAATTAATGGAATTTGATGAAACTTGGCAGGATTATGTATCTAGGCAAGACCTAGGTTGGGATTGTATTTGGATGACCTTGAGCGAATTCTCAAGGTCACAGGGTCACTTATGTGAAATTGGTTTCCGTGCGATAAGTCTTGAAGAACAGGATGGAATTTGATGAAACTTGGTGGGATTATGTATCTAGGCAAGACCTAGGTTGGGATTGTATTTGGGTGACCTTGACCTAGTTTTCAAGGTCACAGGATCACTTATATGAAATTGGTTTCCGTGCGATAAGTCATGAAGAACATGATGGAATTTGATGAAACTTGGTAGGATCATGTATCTTGGCAAGACCTAGGTTGGGATTGTATTTGGATGACCTTGAGCGAATTCTCAAGGTCACAGGGTCACTTATGTGAAATTGGTTTCTGTGCGATAAGTCTTGAAGAACTTGATGGAATTTGATGAAACTTGGCAGGATTATGTATCTAGGCAAGACCTAGGTTGGGATTGTATTTGGATGACCTTGAGCAAATTCTCAAGGTCACAGGGTCACTTATGTGAAATTGGTTTCCATGCGATAAGTCTTGAAGAACTTGATGGAATTTAATGAAACTTGGTAGGCTTATGTAAATTGGCAAGACCTAGGTTGGGATTGTATTTGGATGACCTTGAGCAAATTCTCAAGGTCACAGGGTCACTTATGTGAAATTGGTTTCCATTTGATATGTCATGAAGAACATGATGGAATTTGATGAAACTTGGTAGGATTATGTATCAAGGTAAGACCAAGGTTGGGATTGTATTTGGGTGACCTTGACCTAATTTTCAAGGTCACAGGGTCATTTATGTGAAATTGGTTTCTCTGCAATAAGTCTTGAAGAACTTGATGAAAATTGCTAGAGTTATGTATCTAGGCGAGAGCTAAAATAGGATCGTAATTTTCAGGCAAACTTGGTCATTTGTAATTTGTTATCACCTGTAGCTTATTCAGAGACGTAAGTGTTCCACCGGGAGACATTTGATTTTCTGTTGGAAAATCAGTCTGTTCTAGTTCACATTTTGGAATTCTCCTAAGAAACTGTCCATCAGATTGACTTCAAACTTAGTGGCAATGTACCTTGAATGGGTCTCCACCAACTGTGTTCAAGTGGTCACACTCCAGTTACTTTTTTTTTACTCTTCACTATAACTTGAGAACTACTTGAACTGGGACCTTGATGTTGCACATGTTAGTGTTCTTCCATAAAGGTCAGACTTACTCAGTACATGGTCGACCTTGATCCTATCCCAAGTTCATAGAGCCACAAGTGTGATGAATGTCTATGTCAGCTGAGCATGGGCTGTTCACACAGCCTTTTTTTTTTTTTTTTTGTGATGGTAATTACTTCTCAACTGGTGTTCACACAACCATATACCATTACCGGAAAATTGTACCTGTAGGCAAAAGTTTAAAAGTTTGTGACATAAGTTGTCATGGTAAAGTCACTGGTGGTAATTATTGGAACTTACATAATTGGTGTCAAAACACATTAAATTCATTATTATGCTAATAAATTGAGATGAACTGCAAATATGCATTGAGGCAATGGTCAAATTATGTATATGTTGTCTGATCTTGACCTAGTTTTCAAGGTCATTAAGCATGTTCGGAAAGGACAGTAAATTCAATCTGTTGATAAAGAATAAGGCATATCATACCAGTGTACCACAAATATGTACCATGTGGACGTTTGGTAGATAAACTTTATTGCATCAGCGCCTGCTTTGGGCCATTGCATACATTTTCAGTGCACAGCCTGGCTTACATGGAAGTGTTCCCAGGCTGCACAAATTTCACTACATAGACAATATATATGTAAAAACGAAAACAAAAAAAAACCCTACCTGATCACACATACACACAACATTTATCCCGTCCAGAGCATTTGATATTGCATTATAGGGATGACCATGACTTATATCCACAGGTCATAGAGGGAATGCATTTCAAGAAATGAGTTTTGCTAATGGTTGTTAGCAGAGCATGAGGGCCATGGACCTCTTGTTATTATACTGGTCTGGTTGTTGATAATTCAGATTCCATTAAGGTGGTGGGGATTCAGTATAAGGAAAAAATTGATATTTCAAAAGAGAAACTGGCAAAGACCTCCAGCTTATGAATTTGTATTGTTTTATGTTCTACTTTAATTCTTAAAAGTGAACAATGCTTGATTGAAGGTGTTATGAGACAAAATTGCAAAACAGTAAGACTTTTCACAGGAGACATATATTTATTGTATCAAAGTAAGTTTTCCTGTGGTCTGTTAAGATACATGGTTATCTATGTATTGCTGAAAATTCTATTTTTCAGTGGGGTTGGAAGGACCTACACCTCCCAATTATGAGCTGCCAGGACATGTGAGCCATTTTCACTTGGATATACCCATCAGTCCCACCATGTCTTCTGGTGCACAGCTGCTTGTCTACTATGTTCGTGAAGATGGGGAGACTGTTGCAGATAGCACAGAGTTTGACATAACTCAATGCTTTGCTAACAAGGTTAGTTGTTTAAGTTTGATGGGTCATAGTCCATCAAGGATGTAGTTGTAAAGTGTTGTTTTCACTTAAAAAGTTAAAGTAGCTAGCAAAGTACAAGAGGATGATGGTACTCACATAAACAGGGGATAAATTAAAAGGAAATGAATCTCATTTTAATCCCCCCCCTCCAAAAAAGGACACCATTTTGGGAAATCGGAAGAAAATTGTGTCCTATGAGAAACAGGTTGAAGAGGATATTAAAGCCACTTTTCTCCCATCAAAGTCATCTTTAATGATAAATACAGTGGTCTCCCTCTTATAAGGCCACCCCAAATGCAGACGAAAAGGGGCTTTGTAAGAGGGGTGGCCTCTGTAGAGAAGGAGAACATAATAGAACTTCCACACTTTCTGCATGAGAATGGTGGCCTTTTAAGAGGGGTAGCCACTGGTGAGAGGGGCCTTATGAGAGGGGGACCACTTTATGGCCATTTGTATTATGTCTCCTGGTGGAAGCCGGGGAACATATTGTTTTAGTGCCGGTTTTTTCCGCTTGTTGTTGTTGTTGTTGTTGTTGTTGTTGTTGTTGTTGTTGTTGTTGGTCAGGTTCAGGTTCTTAACACTTGGTTTCCGTGTGATAAGTCTTGAAGGACTTGACAGAATTTGATGAAACTTGGTAGGATTATGTATATAGGCAAGACCAGGTTGGGATTGTATTTGGATGACCTTGAGCGAATTTTCAAGGTCACAGGGTCACTTATGTGAAATTGGTTTCCGTTCAATAAGTCATGAAGAACTTGATGGAATTTGATGAAACTTACTAGGATTATGTATCTTGGCAAGACCTAGGTTGGGATTGTATTTGGGTGACCTTGACCTTATTTTCAAGGTCACAGGGTCACTTATTTGAAATTGGTTTCCGTTCAATAAGTCATGAAGGACAGGATGGAATTTGATTAAACTTGGTAGGATTATGTATCTTGGCAAGACCTAGGATGGGATTGCATTTGGATGACCTTGAGCGAATTCTCAAGGTCACAGGGTCACTTATGTGAAATTGGTTTCCGTGCGATAAGTCTTGAAGAACGTGATGGAATTTGATGAAACTTGGTAGGATTATGTATCTAGGTAAGACCTAGGATGGGATAGCATTTGGATGACCTTGAGCGAATTCTCAAGGTCACAGGGTCACTTATGTGAAATTGGTTTCCGTTCGAGAAGTCATGAAGAACTTGATGGCATTTGATTAAACTTGGTAGGATTATGTATCAAGGTAAGACCAAGGTTGGGATTGTATTTGGGTGACCTTGACCTAATTTTCAAGGTCACAGGGTCATTTATGTGAAATTGATTTCTCTGCAATAAGTCTTGAAGAACTTGATGAAAATTGCTAGAGTAATGTATCTGGGTGAGAGCTAAAATGGGATTGTAATTTTCAAGCAAAGTTGGTCATTTGTAATTTATCACCTGTAGCTTATTCAGAGACATAAGTGTTCCACTGGGAGACATTTGATTTTCTGTTGGAAAATCAGTCTGTTCTAATAATTTATTAATGGTTTATTATTACAAGCATAGGAATGAAAATGGCCTTTGATGTTTAACAAAATACCGTGTGTAGAGGGAGACAAATTGCATTGGTATGGACCTGACATAACTGGTTGTGACATACACCCAGTACTGTACACTCCTGTTGCATTAAACATTTTGTTTCATTTAAGATGTAAGAGGTAATTTTTATATATAATTAATAAATGAAAAGACCAAGCAAGACCAGTGATGGGCAAAAAACTTAAGAGAAGGTGCCAGACCTGTTGCAAATTGAGCAATTCTCACCAGTGGCAGTTGTGGACTCCGCGGACCGCTGCTTATATACGCAGGGGCAACATGGCCAACAACATTTAAAGTGAAGATCATGAACAGTCATGTGTTATGATGCAAACTGAGCTACCAGTCAACCGTCCGAATTGATGGGTTGGTACAGTCATAAATGTGAGGATGTCACGAGGAGTAATCAGTCCTTGGTTATCAGAAGCACAGGTCATACTGTCCCATATATGCGTGATTTAGCTTTGAAATGGAAAATTACTATTCCTTACAAGACAAGTAGGGAACGTATCTTATGTATCAGAATTATAGGCAATATCAGAGAAGTTAAGTTTTGTAACAAATAAAATTCTATATCTTGAAAAGTGAGTTGACTAGACTTGCCAAATCTTTAGGATAAATACACAATGTCCAAAGCTACAGTTGTATATAATATCATTGACCTTGACTCATTTTTGTGAGGTCACCATGCCTGTAAAGTTGAAAGAGGTGATTTTGTAATGGCAGGGTCCAGCTTGGATATCAGTGGCAATGTCAGCACAGGACCAGGCCTATGGGCCTCTTGTATTACATAATCTGGGTGACCTTGATCTTCTGTCCCAAGGTAATTTGAGGATATATAGTAAAGACTTAATCATTGTTGTCTTGGCACATGCAACAATATACATCACTGGAATTGCACAAATAAACTGTGATTGCACGTGGAGTGAAGTGCATCTGGTGGGCTTTTTTATACACCAAATGTACATAAGCTTTATATGCTCAGAAGCTACTTGAGGACTCACAACTTTGAAATGAAGAGGTGCAGTATAACCATGGTGCCAGCAGAGCATTAGGCCCATGGCTTCTTGTTGTGTATTTGGTCTTCAGGAAACTTCCTGAGTAAGGCCTCCCTAAGTTATAGCACACAATAGGGGTGATCTGGGTTGACTTAATTTGTTGACACACAGCCTTTCATTCCCATGGTGCATATTTGTGACACCTAGCAACCCATGCCAGTTGAGGTCAGGTGTAAAAAAAGTGGGTTAGCAAAGCCCATTACATTACTGTGAACCTAAAACTCCTGAAAGTTTCACCGTGTATATGATGTAGAACTTTGTATTTATCATCTAATCTACCTAAAGTACATATATAATCATCCTGCAATTACATCCTGGTGTGCTAAAATGAAAAGTTTTAAGCTTATTTGACAACATATAGAGAGGTTAAATTTATACCTGCTTTATTCCAAAAGGTGAGGATCATGGAAGTGACCACAAGATGTGGCCAGTCAACCATGAACACAATGGGCGGCACCATCCTCAGGTGAATTTAGAACTAACCCAGATCTCTCCTATTATGCATCAGTGTACTTGATTTCTGATGTTGGATGATTATCAGGGTTATAAATGGGGGGTGGGGGGTGCGTAGGGGAGGGTGTATGGATCCCGAAGTGTCTGTGCATTTTAATTTCTGCTAAACCTCAAATTGTCAAATTACATCCTTGCTACATTACTTTGAATGTAAAAAAACAAATCTTTCTTTCACATGCATGTTATATTGTATGTTTCACATCACTCATTATAAATGTTTCATTTCAGGTCGATCTGACTTTTGGCAATAAACAACGCCTTCCAGGCCAGGGGACCACACTAAAATTGAAGGCAGAGGCTGGTTCCCTGTGTGCAGTGGGTGTAGTGGACAAGAGTGTTCATCTCTTGGGTGGTGACAATCAACTCACTATGGACAAAGTAAGGAAATGAAGCCTTGTGCTATTATCCATGACGATAGAATCAGGTTCCTAACCTTCAGCCCTCTCATAGTGTTCTTGATTAACCCCAAGCCCCTTTAAGTTGACTGGAGGTAAAATGTTGCACATCAATTATTTTGGTAAATTCCATCATGGATGTAACACAACTTCAATGAGAATACCAATCCTGTCAATTATATTTTGTATGTGAACAGCTGTCTTTGGGTATGGGTTGGGCACTAAGCACCCAACCAACATCATACCATAGGGCAAGGGGTTGATAAAACTGTTGTCATACCAATTATGATATTTACATCAACTTTCTGATAGTTCAAAGGTTGCTGTAGTTCTTTGGCTGTAATTGCACAAAATAATTCTGAAATTACTTTATTTATTTTTTAGCTCAGCTGACTTGTTAGTAAGCTGAGCTAATGGTTTGACTGGCCATCTGTTGTCCATCTGTCACCCTCTTTCCAATTCACTTCAACTTTGGTGGGGATGTGCCTTGGGTGGGTCTCTACCAAGTTTGTTCAAATGATTACGCTCCAGTGATTTGGGGATTTTCTTATGAATTTTTGTGTTCTTTTTGGGCGCAAATTTTTAAAAATCGTTTCTGAAAGTGCTCACCCAATTGCTTTGGTATCGCACTGGGACATTCATGGGTACTTCTCGTTCTGAATTTTTTCACCAGGTGGCGCTGCAATTATTAAAAATTTGTGTGTGTGTTTTTGTTATTTTTGACTTATTCTCCAGAACTGCGTCTCAGATTAAGCTGAAACGTGGTGGATATGTTCCTTGTGGAAGGGTCAAACAAACTTGTTCACTAGGTGGCACTGCTCTGGATTTCTGATTTTTAACGATTTTTTTCAATTTGGTTACTTATTGAACAATGCAGCTTTCCTATTGATAACGTTGTAAGTCTATTGATAACGTTGTAAGTCAGTGGGCATTGTAATGCTAATTCACATTTTCAACTTCTTTTTCAAAACCGTCATCCAGATTGACTTTAAACTTGGGTGGGTTTCTACCAGGTTTGTTCAAATGGTCACGCTCTAGTATTTTGGGGGGTTTTGTTGGACAATTTTCAAAAAATCGTCTCCACAACCGCTAACCCAATTGCTTTGATATTACAGAAGAACACTCGTAGAGACTCCTAGTTCTTAATTATATCCCTGGTGTCCAAAGGATCTGGGGGATATATTGGTTTTGTGACTGTTCGCCCCCTGACTGTCTGTCTGTCTGTCAGTCGGGACGATGTTACCATGGTAACTTAAAAAATATTGCATGTAGCTCCGACAAATTTTGGTTAGTGATGCACCTTATGATGAAGCAGGTCAAGTTCAAAAACTAGCTTCCTGTGATCATTAATTATTAGTTAATTAATCAAAGATCATTAGGCCACCTCCAGATATGAACCATTAGGCACCTCCACAGGACATCACTGTGATAACTAAAAAAATATTGCATGTAGCTCCACAAAATTTTGGTTAGTGATGCATTTTATGATGAAACAGGTCAAGTACGAAAACTAGCTTCCTGTGATCATTACATAATTAGTTAATTAACAAAACATCGTTAGGCAATATCCAGTTCCAAACAGCCATATCTTTGTACCTGTGACCCCTATTCGTTTCGAATTTGGTACAAGTAGTCTATAGACTTGAGGGATTTTTCTAAGGTGGTGAGTCTGTCCATCTGACTGACCCTCTGTCTAATCATCCTCCTGGTTAAGATAACACATTTTTGTACTTTTCTCTAAAATTTATGGTCAGGTTGTCATCAAATTTTGCAATAGAGATTCAGTAACATGGGAAAGATAGCACTAATATTGTCACAAAAGTTGGCTCTTAAAGATGATTTCTCAATTGGGAGACAGTGCACCATGCGGAGGATATATTTGTTGTCGCGGGCGATGACTACCTCTAGTTTGTTCACCAGGTGGTGCTGCAATTTTTAAAAAAAATTCTTATGAGTTTTTGTGTGTTTTCGTTACTAGTCACTTCTTCTCCAGAACCGTCTGTCAGATTAAGTTGAAACTTTATGGATATGTTCCTTGTGAACGGTCAAGCAAAGATGTTCACTATATAGCACTGCTGTGGATTCCTGATTTTAAACAATTTTTTAAAATTCAGGTATGTATCGGTGAATGCACCTTTTCTATTGCTTATTATAAAAGGCAAGGGGAATTCTAATGGTTATTCACATTTTGGACTCCTCTGAAGAAAGTGTCTATCAGACTTACTTCCAACTTGATGGCAATGTACCTTGGGTGGGTCTCTACCAAGTTGTTCAAATGGTCACGCTCCAGTGATTTTTTTATTTTTCATGATTTGTTTCAAAGTCTTTAAAATGTTCTGAAAGGAAAGTTTAAAATGGGAATTTCTTGTTATGGTTATAACTTGCATAATATTGGCCAGATTTGTGCCAAACTTGGTAGGGATGTACCTTTCATATGTGTTGATTTTGTGCAAATGGTCATGCTCCAATGATGTTTGGACCTTGACCTCATTCCCAGGGTCACAGGACCACTGACACTAAATTTACTGTTCACTTGATAACTTAAGATCTGTTTTGAGTAAGGACCTTGATGTTGCACATGTTAATGTTTCTCTATGAAGGTCATGCTTAGACAGTACATGAGTGACCTTGACCTCGTTTCCTGGGTCACAGTGGAACATGCATGAATTTTACTCTTCACTATATAACTTGAGAACTACTTGAACTGGGACCTTGATGTTGCACATGTTATCGTTCTTTTGTAAAGGTCAGACTTACTCAGCACATGGGTGACCTTGATCCTATCCCAAGTTGACAGAGCCACAATTGTGATATATGTCTAGGTCAGCTGAGCATGGGCTGTGCACACAGCCCTGTTGTTTTTATTTTAGAGATAGAGAGGCAGTGAATAATTATCTTCATAAGTGCATGAAAAAAATTTCTGATGTGTATTTAATGTCCTGACTTCTACTGCAGGAAAAAGTAAGTGTTAATAACTTATATGGAAAGGATAAGTGGTTACACATGTGCACAAAATTCTTGTTGGCTAGAGATGTGTATTTGCATTGAATTCCTATTAAAGTAACTTTGAATCTGCCAGTTACTATTGCAACTGAGTCAATACACACAGTTTTACCATAATAAATTTGGTATTTCTTCATACAGTGGTCTTAAAACTGTTAATTTGCAAGTGTAAAAGGAAATCAATGAGAATGCACAACCCAAGCCCTCCTGACTAAAGTGCCTTGAAAAAAGTGACTGTTGGAAGTCCATTGAAAGGAGCATACAAGCAAGGCCCTGTGATGAATTAAAACATTAATTTATTTGCTCTGATCCAGGTGTTCACGGCATTGGGTCCATACAGTGTTAGTGAAGCCTCAGGTTACTATGAACCGGACACATATTGCATCAGAAAGCTGAGCAAGCAGAGTGAGTAAAATACCTGCCTTAACAGATGTGATGCTCTTTGTTGTAAAATCAGTGATAAGTGTCCAAATGTATCCCCCACCCCCAGGTTTTCACTTCCACATGACAATGTTTGGATGGAGTACTGGAACAAAAATTAAAATGCTTTCTAGACCTTTTCTTGGAGCAAACTGCAGTGCCTATAGCAAGCTGATGAACACATATTCCACTTCTGTGTATTACACATGTTTGATAAGGTGAAATTCCCATTGTTAAGTTGCTGTTTAGTGATATGATTATGTGCACCTCTTGATCCCATCTATTAGGGATCAGACAGATATGCAGTTTGTAGAATGCTAAACTCATCACTGATTCATGTGGCTCCTACTGAAAATCATTAGATACCGGGTTAACTCAAACTGAACATCTATGCTTTTGTCCCAAATTGTATAGCTTTTGTTTTATATGAAGATTACGTACAATGCATATGTTAGTTCATAAATGAATTAGCTTTAATAACAAGATGGGTCCTGATGTTTGTAACCTTACTCTCAGATAACTGAAGACGCTTTAATATATTGTTCCCCGCCACCAAAGGTGGGACATAGAGTTAGTGGGGATAGGGGCTGTGTCCGGCCGGGTGGCCGGCCAGCAGCATTTTCTAGAACCATAAGAGATAGAATGATGAAATTTATGCCAGAGCTGCATCATACCATGGGCGTGTGTGCTGTGTATTGTTTTTGGCCCAAGAACACATCCATTTTTCGTGTGTCTGGCAGCATTTCTCTAGAACCCTAATAGAGATAGAATAATCAAATTTATGCCAGAGATGCATCATACCAAGGGCATGTGCACCATGTATTGCTTTTGACCTTGACCTATTTTCAAGGTCACAGGGCCCAAGAACATATCAGTGTTTTGCATCCAGACATGCTGTATACATTGTATGGCTTTCTTCTGTATATTTTTTTTTGGGGGGGGGGGGCAACATAGATCCTTCGGATCACTGTGCACTTGTTTGGGCTAATACAGCCCATGTCAAAATTATACAGAAGAATGTGCGCAGTATGGACAGTAGTATTTCCATATATGTATATAGGTTAGCCAGTGACAGGTTGGCTTATGGAGAGTTCGGACTGCGGAATAGGGTAATGACTACTAGGAAGTGGTTCTGGACAAAAAGACACAAATGCAATTTCCCCCTGGAATTAATATGAGTTTAGGACTGAGTCAACAGCTTTCTGGTGCTGTACCCACACCAAGGAAAGTCACTGACCTGTGCCATGTTGTCCTGACAAGTTTCACGTACAGCTCTCATTGATATTTTCTTCACTGTTGAAACAAGTCAATTGGCAGAATCCAATCTCTGTTTGCTCCATAGCCAATCCAGTCACTATGTCCAAACCCTAAATATTAATTAATCAGTATTGTCACATTTGATTCAAAATTCTGAAAATTTGAGGCTTCCAACTGAATTTATAAATGGGTCATTGCGGGAAACCATCAAGCATGTTTTGCAGCCTGTAGTCCCTGGATGTGTTTTTGTTGGCTGGCAGCTGCTTGCTTTTACCTTGTATTTGGTAAAGACAACCCACTTGAATTTATATCATGCATGAACTTGAAATGATAATGAATTATACATAAATGCATGATTGGTAAGAATTTCTTGCTCATAATGGGAAGATTTAGAGAACTTTTATGAACTAGTATATGCACCAATATATGTAAAAAAAATATAAAAATTCAAACTGAAACTTACCCTGAGAAACGGATTCCATACATGTTCTTGAACCTACTCAGAGAGGTAAACCAAATAGACCAGACAACCAAAAGGCCCAAGTACAGAGTGACTGCCTTTAATTTGAACTTATGCAAGGTTTAAGTTCAAATTCAAGCTGGTCAAATGTCATCTGCTTCAAAAAAATAAGAAGAAGAAGCATACAACATTTGGCCATCAACCAGTTTTGGGTGGTTTAAGGGGGAAAGGGTTAATTTATCCTTGAGAGCGTAACCGTAAACAGCAGATTCAAACTGCAGTTACAACTAAGTAAATTTAAAGATGAAGATAAAAAATAAGTAAGTAATTCAACATGTGGACAAGCTGCAATGGCAGACCTCAGACAAAGGAAATACCCAAAGAGTGACCCTAGTGTTAGTATGGACTGTCTGGCTGACTAATTTTTACACTGCCAAAATCAAGGTGGTTTCAGAGCAGATTTTTTCTTCCTGTCATGCTGTACGATTTCCATAGCTCTTCACTTTTGGCTGCAGGGCCTACAGTTCCAGACCCACCTGTGATTGATTCCTTTAACCCAGAGGTGGCACCACCAGACCACACTCAGGAACCAACCCCAGTTGTTAATCCCGTCGTTCCAAGGGTAGACGAAGAGCCAGCAACCCAAGCACCTCAACCCCAGAGCAAACGGGAAAAACGTAGACAGAAACGAAGTTCCTACCATCATGGTAACTCAGGATTTTATGATGCCATCAGAGCATTCAAGGTATGGGTTTTTTGGTTTGTTTTTTCGTTGAAAAGCCAGAAAGGTCCATAAGTGGAAGACTCTTGCCAAATGGGGTAGACTTGAGCTTCGTTATTTCAGGCTTGTGATTTATGAGATACATGTAGTTACTTAATTAAAATAAAGGCAGCAGAAAGGTTATACCAAAAAGTCAGCTTTGTGAATGTTAACCACGTAATTAGTTTAGTGATTTTTACCTCAGCTGACTTGTCAGTCAGCTGAGATTATTGATGGTCCTCCATCCATTCTTGGTGTCCATCAGTCAACATTTGGACCTTTAAAAAATGGTCAGCTGAATTCACATAAACTTAGTGAGAATGTACCTTGGGTGACTCTCTACCAAGTTTGTGCAAATGGTCACGGACCAGTGATTTTTTTTATATGAATTTTTATTGCAAAATCTTCAAAAATTCTTCACTGAGACCATTTAGCCAATTGCTTTAAAATTGCATAGGGACACTTCTAGGAATCCTTAGACCTTAATTTGTTTAGCACGGTGGTGCTGTAATGATTTTCTATTTTTCAAGGAATTTTTGGGTGTTAAGGCTATTTTTGACTTGTTCAAAACCATCACTTAGATTGTTCTGAGACTGGAAATGTAGCTTGTGGGAGGGTTAAAGAAAGTTGTTTGCCAAGTGATAATACTCTGGATTTCTAACAAATTTTTCAGTTTGGGTACTGGTCAGTTTATGCATGCATTCTTGTTGATAACCATGCGAGTTAATGGGATTTACCTTTGATGGGTCTCTATCAACTTTTTTCAAATGGTCACACTCCATTGATTGTAGACTCTTTATGTATTTTTTGTTGTTCAATTTTTGGCAAAATATTCTTCGAAACTTCTCAAACAAGTGCTTTGAAACTGCATAGGGGTACTTCTTGGGACTCCCAGACCTTAATTTGTTCAGTAAGTAAAGCTGCCATTTTTTTCTATTTTTCATGAATTTTCGTTTGTTTTTCCCATTTTTGACTTCTTTTCCAAAACCATTATATCAGTAGTGTCGCTATTTTTGTCCTTTTTGAGAAATTTTGGTTTGTTTTGCCCATTTTTGACTTCTTTTACAAAACCATTATATTTTTCATGGATTTTGGTCTGTTTTGCTCATTTTTGACTTTTACAAAACCATTACTCAGATTGTTCTGAAAGGTGGTGAAAATGTTGCCTGTGGGAGGATTAAACAAAACTGTTCAATGGGTGGTATTACTCTGCATCCCTGATTTTTAACACACTTTTCAATTCCGGTACCTTTTGGTTAATGCATGCATTTCTGTTGATTACCATGAAAGTCAATGGGGATTGCAATGGAAATTCACAGTTTTTACTTCCTCTCCAAATCTTCATCCCCTGGACCAGAGTGGAACTTATTATGGGTGAATGTCAATGTCAGTTGAGGACAGGCTGTTTACAAAGCTCTGGAAATGCAATCAGCGTCATTTATGTAATTGATGTATAGTATGTAGATGTTCACATAAAGATACCATACACACAAGGGTCTCCCTTTCTGAGACTCGCACATGAACACACATATCAATAAACACTCATTCAAAGCACACTGGGTCACCTGAGCACAGGATCAATTCCTGATCCTCTTGTTTTTTTAAAATGCATAAATTTTGTTTGTTGTTGTTGTTTTTTTTTTCAAATTCATTTTTGTAGTTTATTCCAGCATATCAACATTAGTGGGAAATTCAGCAGCATTAGAATACAAGTATTTAGTCAGAATAAATGTATGTAGAAAAGAGAAAAGGTTTTGTGAGGGGGAATAAAGAAATTCAACAATAATTGTTTTCTTTAAACAAGCATTTGATGGTACTCACTGAACAAATTAGTTTGTCTTATCAGTGTTGGAAAAAGAAACAAGTTTACTTGTTTCAAACTGAGCCACTGTGAAAGTCTTATTCTAAGTGAATTACATATTTTTGTGAACTTTGAGTAAATGTAGTAGCACTTTGACTTGTGTACCACATATCTTGCTTGTTTCAGACAAAGAAAAGTCTTATTTTAATGCTGCAAATACCATCTTTCATTTTGGTAGAGAACAACTCTAATATAACGAAAACAAAAGAAATGCAAGATGTGATGTCCATATGTCACATGACTACTGTGTACCAAAAAGACTTGGTTAAAATGTACAACTTGCACATTTATGCCACCAGAAAATGGGCTTACTTGTACTCAGTGACCTTTCTCTGGAGACACGCCCCTGCAGGAGGCATCAAATGCTCTATCGTAGTCGTGTTCATCACCGTGTTATGGTCAAAAGTCGTGCTTTAGGTTGGTTATGGGAGACAGGTTTCTAACAAAATTTTCACATCCGTTACACACACTGCACTTGTCAAAATTGCATGGACTTGTCCTTAATAGTTATCTATGTGTGTTATGTAGTGATTGATCATAGTCGTACATTCCCAGCAACCACGCAGTGGTGGCCCCTAGGCAAAGGCGAGGACTGGGATCGTGCAATAATATGATTGATCTTCATCCATCATCACGTTTACCAATACATGTATTGTAGCATGTTTTTTTGCCCACAAAGGAATCGTGCTCACAGATTTGATTCAGCATTGTCTCTTGACTGCATAGTAAGAATATGCACCATTGGTGCACTGTCAGTTGGATCATTCTTATTGTCTTTCTGTTGCACGTTGTCACACTATGTCTTCAAATGCACACACACAACAAAAAAGAAATCATTTGTGCTACCAGAAAATGGGCTTACTTGCACTAAGTGATCTTACTTTTGAGACACTTCCCTGTGAGCCCCATCACCAAGGATATTTTCTTGCCCTGTATGAAGCGATGGAATCACCGCAGAATTTAGGTTGATTGCCAAAGATGACTGGGGCATGTTTGTTTCCGTTCCTTGAAGGGGAATCTGGTTACAGGAGTTGCACAATAGTAAGGTTCAACATCTCCATAGGTATATAGAGGCAGCACTTTTTGACACTGGTCTTTTGAAATTTTTATCTCGATTTAGTTCGACTAATGTTTCAGTGTAGACTATAGATTTGTGAATTGCCTACTAGACAGTTTTTTTTAAAAATTGGTCTGTACCAGTACATGCTGTGCATACTTGTGAAAATGTGTACCAGTCCACTACCTGATGAACAGGATGTACTGTCCAACCTCATTATGATAACACAGGATCTTGTAGGGTGTACAGCCCAGCATCATTATAGTGACACAGAGTCTTACAGAGTGTACAGTTTAATATCATTATGCTGACACAGAATCTTAGAGTGGGCAGTCCATCCTCATGATGACACACAATATAAAAGGGTGTAGAGCCCGACATCATCATGCTGACACAGAATCTTATGGGGTCCGACCTAATCGTGATGACACAGGACTTATAATTTGCACAGTCCAACCTCTTTACGGTTGCAGGATCTTAAAGCGCACAGTATCATCTCATTGATGACACAGGATGATGAACAAAGTTTATTCACAGAACTTTGAATCAAAGGAGTACATGACCAACAGAAAATGTATCCAAAAAGCCTGTAGTGGTCCACTGTTTACAAACAGTAACTGAGTCACCACAGCAATGTGTGGGTGAGTCTGCTGGCAATGTTTTCTTATTCCTCCATATGTAAGTATTCACTGAAGTTGCATGTCATGGTCAAATAAAATGTTTTTATCCTGCGATCCTTAAGAATGCACATTGATTGGTCAATTAGCATGCGATATTCCCTACCACCATCAAGTGCAAGCACGTGTGTTTTGATGAAAACAAGTAGCAAAATCCTGTATTCAATGAAGGATGTCACACGAGGACCCCATATCCAGGGCATGACATAGCTCATATTTGGGTTCCACATGCTACGAAGCAGATGATCCACAAGACAGTAGCAAACATGACAAATGGCAGCCGGGCTGGAAAGCAGTTTGCGCCTTGCTACAGTTGAACATATAGTAGATTTCAACTGAGCTTAACTTTAAGATACATCTGCTGGTCTGTAATCCAACACTTGCCCTTCATGTCATGCTTGGATGCATCATTTTGTATGAATGTCGGGTGCTTTTGAATATCCATGGACCATCCACAATTTACATTTTTGACTTCTCACAAGCCATGTATTGGATTATCTTCAAGGTTGATGGGATCATTTCTTGGGGTGGATGTTGGCCAAGTTTATCAACAACTCACACTTCAGTGATTTTCTTAATTTTAATGAATTATTTTATTCATTTTATGGGAAAAACACTTTACCTGTTGCTTCTGCAGCACACAGGAACACTTGGTAGCTGTAGACTTTAATATGCTCAATAGGTGGTGCTGTCATTTTTATAGCTAGCTGACTTGTGAGTTTTATACTGCGTTTGATTATGGATGTCTATAAAGGCCAAGTTGAGACTGGGCATGAGTGACCTTAACTTGATTCCCAAGGTCACTACATTATTTAATTTTATTTGAGCACTAGAAAAAATTTCCTCAGTACTTAAACATGGCACAGGTCAAGGTCAAATTGAAAAATGCCTTAAAGCATTTCAGGATTTTTGATACTTAGTGATTTTTCAGCTCTGGCAGTTGGCAACAGTCCATTGGCAGCTGTCAACAATCCATTGTCAATTGTGTCTTCCACCCTCAACTTTTCACAATTGGTTTCTCAAAAACTGTCTGATTGTTTTCATATGTGGTGTGGATGTTCTTAGGATAGCTCTAAAAATTGTGTAAACTGGATAGCACAGTAGTAATTTTATATTTCGAAGAGTTTTTAATTAATTAATTAATTATTCAATCAAGAAATCAAAAGTTTCTTTCCCTGTGACTGCTTGGCTGAGTGTGTTAAAAATTGGGTCCTCTGGTGCTCATTTTGATCACCAGGTTTATTTATGGGTTCTTTCAGCTGGTCCAACTTTTCATGTTGAGTTGCGTTGAGCAGGAACTAGTCCCACACATTTCAGCCCCGAACATTATGGTCATTTGATAACAATTCTGGAGAGACGAGGCAGTGTCATTATAATGGGTCCAGACTTAATGTCATATAGAGGCATGATTGGCACCTCAGTATTAATGTTTCTGCTTGTCTTGCTGCCGTTGACAGAGAATGGGACTGATTGTTCTTTCTGATCTGGTTCTGGAAACGAGGCCATGTCATGCATATACCTTAAGGACGGTTTACTATAGTGAGATGGTGGATGAAGGTAAATCAAATCCTTTCTGTCCTTTGAAAAAAAAGAAGATTATTGGTGTGAAATAAGTTCTTATCATTTATTCTGCTCTGTCACATTTGCTGTTTGCATGCAACATAAAAAGGGTAAATTGGGACAATTTGCTTTTGGATAGCATGAATGATTGTTTTGCATGTTGCACCAACACCTCTGAGGTAATGTGTTAAAATTTTGCACCACAGTGAAACTTCATTTTAATGCCACCATCTGCAAAATGTGTTGGATACCTGAATATGTCAGATAAGTAAGTCAAAAATAGCAAAGAAATTTGATTTTAAATGCCACAAAACTTGTGTCATTAACTATGTCCGATATCTGAGTCATTAAAATGAAGATTCACTGTATGACATAGTAGAACTGAGTCATTAAAATGAGGATTCACTGTATGACATAGTAGAACTGAGTCATTAAAATGAGGATTCACTGTATGACATAGTAGAATGGAGTCATTAAAATGAGGATTCACTGTATGACATAGTAGAACCCCATCCTCCTGATCCTGGGAAATCATTACTGGACTTCTGCATGCTGAATTTGCTGAGAGGTTGGATGTGCATGTTGCTATGCAGCACAGACACATGCCATCATATTCCTGACCCTGCTGTGATTCAGAACTTCTTCCACAGGCAGGTTTGACCTGATTTCAGGATGCTGTACAGCCTGCTGTGCCAGTGCAATGGGCCACAGGTAGTGTGGATCCCAGCCCATTGCCTCATAACATTCGGTGGGCAGCTCTGGTCAGCATTCACACTCTGTGCCAAATCTGAATGTGGAAGGCCTTTGGTATCAAAACCTGTCTTAGGATATAATGGTGCATATGCATGACAAACAGCAACATAGAAGGATGTGCCTGTACGGTTTTTACCCTTCGCACATAAAGTGCCGGAGGGTATTGTCATCCCCTTCATCGTCCGTCTGTCCTTTCGGAGATGCACATCGTAGTGGACCACATTTCTATTGAAAACCAGCTTCCTCTCATTATGTTTAAACTTGTTATGAAAATTTTGAAGTATGTTTTTGATGGCCATATGAGTGACACACAGCACAGTGGTTTCTGTCACCAGGACCTGCTCCAAGAACACATCCAAAAGTGCTCTTTCATTTCATAGACAACAATATGGAAATTGTATGTAAAGTATTCTACTGTGAAGTCTCACCAAAAAAAATTGCACAATTGAGAAAAAAAAAATTGTGGGCGCCGAGGGTAATCCGTTCTTTGAAAAGTATTTTCTTGTTTTGTGTTTGATGGGAGAAAGCCTTTTATAGTGGTAACTAAACCAAAGAATTTAATGCCCTTACCTCCCACCCCCTCCCTCACCCTGGTCCTTAAGTTGTCAGGTTGTCTGTCCTGTTTGTGAGATTAGTGTTTGTTACCAGTATTTTTTTTTTTTTTTTTTTGGTTACCAGTATGTCTGAAAAATTCCTTTACAGATGAGTTTTTTCAACTTTAGTGCACAAGTACCTCACAAGGCTAAGATTTAATAGGGACTTGATAATGTCCACTTTATCCTAAAAAATTAAAGGTCAATGTCATATGCCCAGTGTAAGAAAATAATGGTTTGTCATTTTCGTGCAGTTTTGTGATGCTAAAGCTTCAGTGCTATTCAGCTCTGTTCTAAAGGATTCAAACACGACAAAGACTTGACAGAGAGCATTATATCTGGATAGGGCCTGTTAAGGCCAGAGATCCTCTAACTGATAGTACAATAGACTTTTCCATTACGATAGATGGTGCTGGCTTCGTTTTCAACAGTGCTTCGCGGATTGGGAAAATCGGGTTGTAACACCTCTGCATCAAACGGTCCGTGCCATACGGCAACATGGGGAAGCGAGACCATTGCTGTATGCCAAATTGCCAGAATAATCGTAGTAAACAACCCAAATTAAGATTTTTTGCACCACTTTTATTATCCTAAGCATGGATCAGTTTTATCCGTGTTTTTATCAGTGTTTCTCGGTGGTATTTTGGCCAGACTGGCGGCTTTGCTGTACACTGAATCAGCTTCGCTAGCTGTACATGTTGACGCCGATTAATGTTGCATTTAAAAGGTTGATAGTTATATTTCGCCCATATTCAGTCGAGTGACGTCTCAAATATGTATTGCCGCACTAATAACGTAAGACCACTTGTGTAATTGAGAGCAATTTTGTGGAGTTCTTGATGGGATGTTCAATCGCGTGGCTTCAACGGCTTGCTCATCGAAGATTGTTTCCTGTGTATTTTCGGGACAAAACCCTTCGCGTACTATTTTATCAAAAGTATTTACAAGCAGAGTTATGTGATAGAAAGTGACCTTCTGTTTAGTTTATTTTCAGTGCAACAGTGGCCTCAATCGGCACACTTCTGTGCTCTATAAGTACTTGCTAAAGAAACCATGTTTGTGTGTGGCTGCTTCTTGCCAGCTAGGCTGGCGTGATAATTGAATACAGCACTAACTGCATTGTAGTCGACCCCAAAATGTTTCTTATGCTGGGATTTAAAAGTAATTATGCATGTGTGATGCAGACACGTATAATCTAAATTCTCCCTTTCAACTTCTGCTCCGCTTTCTCTTGCATTCGCCTCCATTTCTAAACCAGTGCTCAATGGCGACCGGAACACCCTGATTACAGGCAGAGCCAACACTGGTGACAAAATGTACTAAACGTTCCCAATGCCCTCTAACGTATTGCAAAGGTCTATACTCTCTGTCAAGCTCAACCATGTCTAAATACATTTATGATAAAGGTTTCATGTGTTAATGTGAGATTAAAACTTGCAAAATGTCTCCAAATATCAACAAATTCAAATTCCCTTGGCTGGATTGCAATGCAATCAGGTTAGGCCTAACCACAAAAATGGTATGTGTGCACATTGTCTGCTGAATATCAAAATGAGGCAGGGCCTGTATCACAGAATAAAGACTGGTCACATGACATTGTTCTTACATCTGATTGGCCTACCACTCCTATCTATATTATATATCATAATAACATACTCATACCATGGGTCAGTACTCATATTCTATGATTACACTTGTCCTACTTGTCTGTTTGGGTCTTCAAGAAAAAAGAAAAAAATCTTTTGCAGCTAATTTTATGGATGTTAAATCTTAAAGACTATTTTAGCTTCCAAGATATCCTCACACTGTAACAATGTACTCATACTGTACTGTTGACTTCTGTATATTCTATAAATGTTTGGAACGACTTTGTTGCAGTTTTGACCTACTGATAGGAAAACATGTTTTCCCTGATAATTAAAAGATGGTTTATCTAATTTCAACAAACTTAAGTTCTAGGGAATTCCATAAAACTGAGATCGACTTCAGAGACTGGCATACGGGTCACTGTGACCCATACCTTAATCATTTGATGTATTTGCTGACTACAACATTCATCATGATATGCCTATCCTGCACAACCAGATTTCAGACCCAGTATGTTTAGAAAAGAAAAAAAGGGGACTTCGCTCTATTATTTCACCTATTTGTAAGAAATTCATAGTAATAGTTGACATGAACAAACAGAAGGATATGAAGTGGGGGGATGGGGTACTCATGAATGTGGACCTTCTTGTTCAGAAAAAGACTTGGTGCGACTTGAGGGTTCATAAAACAAAACAAAAAAATGGCGACACCGAGCCTAAAGAGCTAAGCATATTGCAGCAGTCATATATATGACTTGGGCATGTCACAAGGTCAAAGAGTAGTTGGAGCTGGGCATGCACATGTGTGCTGGCATTATGATGTACCTAGGAGCTCTTGAGGCTCTAGCTGTAGCCCTTTGCTTGTGAAGCATGCCTCCATTGCTTGCTTACACTGATATTTATAAGGTTTCAATAGAGAAATGTCTGGAGGTTCCATTTCCTCCACAGTTACAAAGAGTTACGCCAAAGTTTAGGACCAAATAACATTCTGTGTATGTTGAACACAATGAATCAAGGAGAACAAAAATTTGAACCATACAGAACTGCCTAAAGAGTACCGGGTATATGTTCTTTAATGTGTAGTGGTGGATTATTATCTCAAAATATTGGATTTTTGTACAGTACTGTGATGCAGTAAGACAGTGTGTGTTTTGTTAGGATTGTAATTGAGGCCACTTGTGAAAATTATCTGTAAACCATATTATTGTCATCATATGGGATGTATGCACATTTGGCCTTAAGAAAATTGGTTACTAAACATTGCTGTCCATTCCTTGTAAATTAAAAAGTCAGTCACTTGGTCCATTTTGCAACAAGTCTTTTACTGCTGGACCCCCATATGAAATTTGTAAGTCACCAACTCGTGTTCTTTTATGTTGTAGCTGACTTTTTGTCCTTTTTTATTAAAATATGTAAGTTGCTACTTTCTAATACTTCCCAAAATATATTGTTGCCACTTGTTTCTCTTAATTCCTAAAGTTCCCGGGATGCAAAGGCCAGGTTCTGCCGTTGCAGACAATGAAATAGGAGGCCAATCAAGTGAAAAATCCACCAGTGCTGTAGATCTGAGGACTTACTTCCCCGAGACCTGGCTCTGGGATCTTCAAGATGTTGGGTAAGTAATATATCTTGCATGACCATAACGTTGGGGGAAATACATATATTTGAACATATCCTGGCTCTTCCAATCATCAGGGAAGGCCAAAGTGATAATTAGCAAAATGTGATCATATGTAAAGATTCAGAAGTTCAGAAATTCAATTTCAAGTTTCAGAATTTGAACCCCAAGATAATTGAAGTGTTAAAGTGTGCATCACTGATAATAGTATGAAATTTGACAACTAAATGTGGTGTATGTTGACAGTGACAAGGGAGAGGTGGAGCTGCAGAAAACTGTACCACACACCATCACCGAGTGGGTCGGGTCGTCCTTTTGTGTGCATGACAAGGTTGGATTTGGCGTATCCAAGACGACATCAGTCCGTGCTTTCCAGCCATTCTTTGTTTCCTTTACCCTGCCATATTCGGTTATTCGAGGGGAGAGAGTGGTGGCACTGGTGACCGTGTTCAACTACCTCAGTGAATGTATTACGGTAAGACCAAGCACGTTAGAGATATTTTAGTGTCGATGACAGATGGGTGGGGTACGTTGAAAATGTCAGTGCACCAATGAAGGCCTCCTGATAAGGAACCAATTTCATTTTTCTCAGAGAATGCCTATGAAGAAGCAGGCATTTGACATAGATTCACAATGTCATGAATATGCATACCATAGAGTCAGAGACAGACGGAAGCATTTTGTTGTTTGCAAGCAAATGTGAATGGAATTTGTTGTGGGTACTATTGCGGCATTTGGTATATGTATAATATTCTTAAATTGCCTTTTTCACAGGTTATTTACGAGCCAAATTATGGGTACTGTGAAAGCTATTATAGTTCTGATATCGTTTCTGGGATACTCCTAGTTGTGACCGTGTATGGCTGCATTACAAAATATATTGTATTTGTTCTGTCATATAAACATACAATGGGAAAATAAGGCACCTGGCAAAAGATTACCATCAAAGTATGAAGCCATAAACTGCACTCTTTGCATGTACCGCTTGTGAGTGTATCTATACATGTATAATCATTCGCATCACTTGCTGTAAACTGAAACTGAGATCGATAGATTTAAAGACATAAAAGTGGATTAATGTCCAAGTTATAAATGCTGACTCAGTACATATACTGCATAACCGTGTTGATATGGCACTAGCACATAACTACCTCCATTGAACCATTCTTTTGAAGAATGGGGATTTGGTCGAGTGGATATGTGCGTTTTCCAATTTAGCTAGGCGACTGGTGCCAAGGGTTGCAGGTTGGAGTCCCGCTGGTTCCGAACTTAAAATATAATCATACAGCTGCAACTATGACCTTACATGCTGCAAGTTCTGTTCAGTAAAATATCCCAGTGCGTGATCATCTGTGACTTTGGGCTTGTTTGTTTTGAATATGTATTGCTCACATGACACTGAGAGAATGGTTTAGAATGCACACAGCTGTGGGATAATTTTGTGCCAGATCTGTGAAACCAGTGCAAATCTTTCCACAATCTACTCACCTACTTAGGTTTGAGATTGGCCATTTTACATAAGCCTTATCTTTTTTCTTTTGGTATTTTTTTTTTAAAGTGACAATAATGAAATAAGTATTTGAGGCTACAAGTTTATGTTAACTTCCAGTTTCTGAAGGCATTGATTTGTGCTTCATAGGTGGAGTTGACGCTGAAGTCTGGTAAGGCATTCCGTGTGCATGGGTCACGTAGTGCCAAGGTGTGTGTATGTGGAAGTCAGGCCAGGTCTCACCGCTTCATCATCCAACCCAAACAACTGGGCAGCATCAATATCACAGTGAAGGTGAGTGAGGCACAGTGGTTGCTGTCAGTTGTGGTACCGAAACAAGCTGTGTACCATGAAGCCCAAAGTGCTGAGTGGTACACAACTTGCTGGTCAAATCGTGTGTACCAGGCGATGCTGAAATGGCAATTTTATCACATGTTGGAGGCAAATACTGTAAATTACCTAATCACAGCACTGTGTGCTTAGAAAAATATTTATTTGTAAAAATAGGGTGAAAAAAAAAAAAAAAAAAAAAATTTAGGCGCACACCCGCTGCCCTCACCTGGATCTGGTCCAAGATATAATGGGGTCATAGGGAGGCTACGCTAGCATGTAAAGGTCAGGGTCCAGTTATTGATGAGATTGTATACATCCAAGAATTGTATGGCACACTCGCCTTCACATCAGCCTTTGATAACAAAGATTTACACTGTAATTTACTTTCTTAACTCTTTGAGTGCCAGTCACTTCTAAAGCCGTGGTACCCCGGTGCCAGTCACGTAATTCTCAAGCTCGATACATCTCTAAGTTGCACATAGTTATTCTGCAGTAATTTGTTTGAAATGAGGGTTTTCAGATGTGATTGATTTCCACAGTGTCGAATCTTATTATTTTGCATATTTTACTAGTTATTTACAACTAGTGGTTAATTTTATCGAAGGCAAAACTAATCTGTGTCTGTACTGAGTAGGATTTTCCTACTTTTTTAGGATTTTGGCAAAAAAGGATGATTTAGTAGGATTTTTAATCAAAAAGGCTCAAATTAGTATGATTTTTGCATGAAAATCAAGAAATTTTCCTGAATGTGTGCTAAATTAAGTTTTTTCAAATGAAATAAATGATTTTCTGGTGGAGATACACCATTATTAATAAGCTAGATTTCATTTCTTAGCAGTATTTCAGCTCTACTTGGGATCATTTAATCCTAGGTAATAGTGAAAATGCCAAAATTGGGTCGTATTAACTTGAAATAGCTTCACTGAGTTCTCCAATACTATGAGTAGGATTTTTTGTCAAGTGCTGATACAAGCACTGCCAATATATTTGGAAAAAACAATGGTTCCGATGTGCAAATTGAGTCCGAGCACAAGACGTTGCCTTCATTGTTACCAAATGTGCAGTGAATATCCTTCCATATGTCTTGCGATTGTAACAGAAAGCTTCAGAAGAACTATATGAGTCCTAATCCATGAAAATATCCATTGCACTGATTATTCAAATTAGTCATATGACAATCTGAATACATCACCATCAGCCAATAGAAACAAATGTCTAAATAACATTTCTAACCTTTGAGATAGCAATGTTTGGCATAAATTAATCGTATTTGCAGTCAGATTTAGCCAATGAGAAAGCATTTTACTCATGTAGATGAAGTTCTGAACTTTCCAATGATACCAAACGTGTTGTTCCCCAGAAGTGATCCAGTCCTATAGAGGGCAGATAAGAGTGCAATTTTACCCCTGTTTTTACATTGCTCTGCCAAATTGCAACCGTAAAAGTGCTAAAAAAAACATGGTGCAAACTACATTTGTCTTCAGTTTAGTTAAATTTAACATTTGGAAGACAACAATCCACATGATAAACATTCTGTGGCTGTAATAAAAGGTGATGCAACAGTCAGTCAAGTATTGAGAAAACACACCAACGTCTGCACGTTTTTGTTAAGGTGAGGAGGCACAATCACTGCTATATACTGTGACAGGTCCAAGAGTCAACCATGGCTTTGGTTTAGAAGTACATGTAGAAGTCCCTGCCACTTACTGTTTCACCGGGAATGCAAAGGATACGGCAGCATAAGGCACTCACATGTGTACCCAGTTTCTTTGATCGTCAGTCGGTTGGCGAAATGAATGACAAACTTTTGAGGGACTGCTTTTAAGCTCTGCTGACCAAAGGTCACAGAGCTTATGCCACTGCTCATGTCTGTCTGTCTGTCTGTTAACTTTTGTTTGTTAGCGTGATTGAATATTGGGGTCATCTTGTGAATGCTCTGCACCCCACAATTCTTGAGGTAGGCCCATATAACATTTAGGAGTTATGAAGTGTATAAAAATCTTTGTTGACATCACTGTTGGTGGCGCCACCTATAGTATTATGTAATATACAGGTCAAAATGTGAAAATCTTGTAACCACAGTACTGTCCACAGTTTTTAAATTAGGCCAATATAACTTCCAGGACTTAAAGGGGGTATATGCAAAATGTTTATGTATATTATGCAATATAGGGTTCAAAATATGAAAATCTTGTGAACACTCTAGCATCTTTAATTTGTGGCAGATCTTCACCAAATTTGGTGGGATTGGGGGGGGGGTCAAAGTCTAAGTTGCTAATGGTACTAGTTGGGCCACCTATAATTTGATGCAAATTATGAGCCAAAATGTGTTTTAAGATATAAAATTCCATGTCTTGAAAAGTGATTGGATTAGACTTGCCAAATTCATAGGATATATAGACAATGTCCAAAGCTAGAATCGTATATAATATCAGTGACCTTGACTTATTGTTGTGAGGTCACCATTCCTGTAAAGTTGAAAGAGGTGATTTTGTAATTGCAGGGTGTAGCTTGGACTTCAATGGCAATGTCAGTGCAGCACCAGAGAGGCCTATGGGCCTCTTGTTTTACATAATCTGGGTGTCCTTGATCTTCTGTCCCAAGGTCACTTAGGACATAAAGTTAAGGACTCACTCAACTCATTGTTGTCTTGGCACATGCAACAATATTCATCACAGAAGTTGCACAAATAAGCTGTGATTACATGTGGAGCTAAGTGCCATCTGGTGGACAATTTTTACATTAAGCTTTATATGTTCAGAAGCCACTTCAGGACTCACAACTTTGAAATGAACAGGCGCAATATAGCCACGATGCCAGCAGAGCATTAGGCCCATGGGCCTCGTGTTTCAGATAAAGAGGTGTGCAGTTCAGTTTTTAGGTACTTTATGGTAGTCGTGTTTCAAACTTGTGTACATGTTTTTTTAATTATATACAGATATGAAATTATACATGCTCGTTCAGGATTGTGAAATTCGCCATTGCAAACATGTCTGCTTTAAAATGAAAACAAGGCTACTTTGATACAAATTTAATCTCCACCTACAGTGGTATATGAATTTGGTTACACCACAGCTCAGTGCGTTGGTCTGCCTAATGTGGTGTAAGAAATTTGGAAAACCACCTTTACCCAATCCATGCACTTTACTTGCCTTTAATATAGGGCCTGTATTTTTCCGTTTTTAACGAAAACGCAACGGAATAATAAATTTTTGTCACCTCTGAAATGTAATTTGCTGTTTTGTCTTAATGTGTTTTACATACAAAGAGAACTACTGAAACGGAATTTGGAAATTTCTGGCTGGTGAAACGGAATTTCTAGTTTTTTGAAACGGAAAAATACAGGCCCTATTGATATGAGAGAAGTCCTGTAGCTCTTTACACTCAGTAAGCAGCTTCCCTTGGCACACTGTCAGTGCATTGTGCCCAGAGTGCACTAAGAAAAGCTGTTGACTGATTGTATATTATCCTTAATGGCAATAGAGTAGTAGGAGATGACATTTACCACTTCAAGGGCTTGCTAATTTTTAAGTTACATGTTGCTTTGGGATACCTTGACATTTGGTTCCTCTGGGTTAAACACATCTAGGGATCTGAGTGAAACTCCTTCATCTGTCTTGAGAGATCACTAGTTTGTGACAGGTTTAGGATACTTTGCTTTGTCATTACAGTATCTATACCCAGGAGATTACAGTTTGGTGATCCTTTGGGGTGACTTTACAAGACAGGGAACACAGTATGTGTAATATAAAGATAAAAGATGAAGTGAGCCTGATGATAAAAAGGCAAAGTACTTAAACTTTCACAAACCTGATACTAATATATCGCCATGCAATGTTCCCCCCCCCCCCCCCCATTAAGAATAAGCAGAAATGGCCCAGTGTCACAAAGGTCATCTGCTGCTTTTTTGATCCAGAATTATATGTGTGATTAGTTAACAAGTTTGTGGGCAAAGTGCATAGAAAAAGTTGTTGACTTAGTTCTCAGATGGTTATTGCCCAACTTTATGATATACACTGTAATACATTGTATCATGTACTGTATCATTTCATGGAACATTTTAAAGAACCTCATCCTATCATGCCAAAGAGCATCTTTGCACATGTATTATGAATGTAGAATTTCACATTTGTTTGATTTTTAAACCAGGAAACAAGTTTTTTATGTTTTTATAAAATCAAGTTTTGCATATTGTCCACTAGTATGGAGCTTATTCTCTGAAACAGACTATAAAAAGCTTGAAAAATTACAATTGAGCGCATTGAGATCCTTGTACAGAGATTTCAATTCACCATACATGAAAGAGAGATGGCATTCCATCTCTAAGTCTGAGCCATCTCCAGACACTGGCTATTGAGGTTTTTAAGGTCATTTGTAGCATGGCACCAGAGTATTTTACTGACCTTTTCACTGTAAAGCACTGTGTAGCCGATCAGAGGGGTGGACTTACTCTCTCCCTCCCAAATTGTAATAGAATTCATTTTGGAAAGAGATCACGACGTTACATAGGTGTTTATGGGTGGAACCATTTGCCACATGGAATTAGAAACATGGTGTCTTTTAATGAGTTCAAGTTATTTTAAAAGATGTGGAATGGAATAGACTGTAGATGTATAATGTGTAGAGGCTCAGTTTTGGATGAATTGATGCTTTAGACCTGGGCTGCATCATGCTCAGTCCCTACCAACCCTGGCTACTGGGTATAGTACACTTCTCACAGATTATCTCACTCTGATTTTACTGACCATGTGTATTTTAAACTGTCCGTTTATGGAGGGTACTACACTATTATTACTATCAATATTAGTATAATTGTCATGATTGATGCTTTAAAATGCTATATTTTACCTTAAGTTATGTAAATTATTTAAGTAAAATTTGGATGTTTATTTGTGGATGTGTAGCAATATTATATAATGTGACAGCAAGGAACCCTGGCTTAAGTTTTATACTTGTTATAAACCCATCTTGAAATAAACGTACTACATGGATGATATATCACTACAAGAAACATCTTTTTATTATGTATCATTTGAAGGAACATCTTTGTATTATGTACACTGTTAGGAACATCTTTATATAATTTATACCATGCACAGTGGACCATTTCAAAGAATATTGTATCATTTGAGTCATGTACACTGAACCTTTCAGGGACTGTCAGTGCAGGACAGCAAAGTCTGTGGTAACAATGTGATCATGAGTTCCAAGTTTGGTGCACGAGATGCTGTCACACGTCCACTGCTGGTTGAGGTTTGCATAATATCTGTATTTCTTGAGTGTAGGTGAACAGCTTTCCTTTTGTGCGAATCCTTGTCTGGTGCCAGGGAAAGCAGTTTGAGTCAAAAGAAAAAAGTGTTTAAAATGCCTCCCTGTCATTATTTGCTTTCAGATCCTTAAGATCAGCAAAGAACTTATGAACTTTGGCATAACTAAAGTAAAGCAAGTGCTTGCAAATAGAATCCATTACTCACTCATGTAAACTTAATTTCCACAAGACAGATTCAGTTAAAATCAAGCGTCAAGTAACGCCAGTCAATAGCAACTGATAGTGCTGTGATCAGTGGTTCTTCACATGATTGTGTATGCCAGTTCATGCTAAATCTTGATGGTAGAATAATGGCTTTTTAACCCTGCACTTCCCTGACGATGTGGAAGTTAAGATGGCGTGTTTCATGTTTTCAGGCTGAGGGCAAGGAGGAGGAGTATGCTTACAATGCATTCGTGTGTCCTGGAGGTGAGTGTTATGCACGCAATGTGGCATCATTGCTTGAACTGATAATTTTATTTATGAAAATACTAGAAATGTACTTATTTTCATGGCATGTCAGGCATTTAATTGAAGTTTATATTTCAGTATTTTGGACACATTTCCTACTAAACCTATGTTAAAATTCTGTTTCGTTGTGTTTCTAAGGGTGGGCCCCATAGGGGGGAATTTTTCTGTTTTCGGGTTGTCCGTCCGTCTGGACATCCGTCCATCCATCCAGGTGTGCACTTTCTCCTTACTGTGATATCTACAGAATGCCTCCATGTATTATGCTCAAATTTGGCAATATGCTTGCTTACCTTACCTGGCAAGATGAACAGATTAGATTTTGGTGTCACCATGACCTAATTGGAGCAACTGGCAGACCCCTCAGTCAACGCTTTGCGTAGAAGGTATGTCTAGTCATTTCCATGGCTTTGTGCCATCAGTAATATATGAATGTAAAGTACAGCAAAAGTAAGAGAATTTACAGTACTGCTCTCATCCTCCTGTCAATTATGCTCTTTCTGTCTGATTGTGGCCTGTATATAGGTGAGCATGTTAATGGTACGCTCTGTTTCATGATATTGTTTATCACTGAAATAATCTACAACGTTGGGGGAGGGAAAAAAAACTACAGTTAGCAGACCTTCAGAGATTGTTACAATTTGGTCAAGTCAGTGTGCAGAATGCATTCATCGAACCCATAGCTTTGGTGGCTCTTGAACTTGTTTAGTCACCTGGCTGTCTCGTGTATCCTTATCCAAGTTGAATGCATCATGCATGGTATGAAACCTACCAGCCTCGTTTTATAATGACCATTGGTTTGCCATGGAAGCCACACAAGCTGACTGCTCTCTAGAGACCTGTATCCAGTGAGCAATTTGTGATGTGGTCATACTGACAAGGAGACATCTTCAGAAGGGTACTGTGCTATTCTTATGAAGCATCCAGGGCACGTGGGTACTTCTCAGAATTTAGACTGCAGTTCAGACCTATACATGTTGTGAATACTGTATTTTCCCTTTTGATAGGCCAGTGCAGTTGGGAAATTGAAGTGGAGCAAGCTCCAATTGTAGATCTAAATTTGGAATTTTTAGGTAAATCGTAAAATATATATAATTTCCTAATGTTTCAGAACTTTTGTGCTAGAAGTTTTGGGGGTGCTTCAGAGATCAGGGCCCTTCAAAGGGATACTATGGTGTAACACTACATTTGTGCGATTAGTGGTAACAATTCAGAGCACATTATCTTTCAACTTGGTTGGTCATAATTGGGAAGGTGTTAGGGGCAGGGGCACCGGAAAGGTATGCTGTGAATGCATTTATTTTCACTGGTTATAACTTTGGTGGTTTTTAGCTCTGCTGACCATAGGTGGCAGAGCTCAATGCTATCACTCGTGTCGGTCTGTCAGTCAACTTTTGATTGTGAGTGCAACACAATCCACAATTTTTAAGATATCCCCATATAACTTTCAGATTTATCTAGTGTATAATAGATCTAGGTCGAGGTCGATATTGGTGGCGCAACCCACAGTTTTATGTAATATATGGGTGAAAATGTGAAAATCTTGTGACCAACCTAGCATCCGTAATGTTTGGTAGATGTCCATGAAAGTTGGTGGGATTGTGGAGGAGTTCAAAATCTCAGTTGCGCTGTGATACTAGTGGCACCACCTATAATGATGGATATCATGAGCCTAAATGTGTTGAAAGATGTAAAATTCCATATTTAAAAAAATTATTGAATTAGAGGTGCCAAATTTGTAGGATATATAGATTGCTAATACCATATGTAATATCAGTGACCGTGACGCATTTTTGTTAGGTCACCAGTTCTGTAAAGTTAAAAGAGGTAATTTCATAATGGATTTGGTGACCTACTTTTGGGGTCACCGTGACCCAATGATTATGGAGTTAGGCACTTGTCCAAGTTTATTATTTTTCTTCAATAACTCAAAAAGCTATTTCCCAATTTGAACAAACAGACCATGTATGAAAAGCTGCAGGGGGAGGGGGCACACATTTTTAAAATTTGAGTTTGAGTCAAGGTCAAATAACCAGTTTGAGTATGGGGGTCAGGATGTGAAAGTTTTGTGAGTGCTCTGCACCCCAGAGCACTCACTTTTTGAGTTAGACCCATATAACTTTTAGGACTTAAAAAGTGTTTGAAAATCTGCGTTGACTTTAATGTTGGTGGCATCACCTGCACTCTTATGTAATATATAGGTCAAAATGTAAAAATCCTGTGACCAGTCTAGCATCTTTAATTTGTATGGATCTTCATGAAATTAAGAGGGATTGTGGAGGAGGTCAAAATCTCAGTAGCATATGATTCTAGTGGTGCCACCTATATTTGATGGAAGTGACAAGTTAAAATGACATGCAAGATATAAAATTCCATATCTCCAAAAATAATTGAATTAGAGATGCCATATTTATAGGATATGTAGATCATGTTCATGCAAATATGTTAAGTAATATCAGTGACCTTGACATATTTTTCGTATTTTATCAGACTGCAAAGTTGGAATAGGTGATTTTGTAATGGCAGGATGTAGCTTGGATATCAATGACGAAGAGAATTGAGCTTCTAGATCAAAATTGTACTTGAGTGTACATAAAACTACTTGGTGACCTATTTTTCAAGGTCATAAAGCACTCGAGAAAAACATTCAATTCAATACCTTGATAAAAATAAGGTGAGTGATGCCAAATGTACCGCAAATGTGTATCATATGGAAGTTTGATATTACATAATATGGATGACCTGAATTAATTTCTCAAGGTCACCAAAGGAATGCTTTTCAGTAAACGATTTTTATTGGTGATGGTCATCAGACTATATGTGGGCAGAGCATTAGGCCCATGAGCCTCTTTTTGAATTTTGGACCCTTCGCTGAAACTTTCAATTCAGTATTTTTGTTATACGTGTAGTTCCTGTCCATGCTGTGTTAAAATCTTTTTCAGTGAGTTCTTATTTTGGCGGTTTTGAAGCATCAGCAAAATAAGCAAAAATAAAAACAGTGAAATGAAATGAATAACAGTAATGTGATAACTAATACATTGTCTTACGATTGCAGGTAAAGAGCATACTGAGGTAGCTGATCTGCCTCTGCCAGCTGACCTTGTGCCAGACTCGGCCAGGGCCTACCTGTCTGTTATGGGTAAGCTGCCAAAATTTCTTGTCATTGTAACATTGCTCTTTTCTAAGTACAGTGGCCAAAGTTAGTAGGCAGAAAGCAAGGAAAGGTACAGTGGCGATCCTAGGAGGAAGGGAGGGCAATGACATGTTGAGGAACACTGTTCTCAGTGGATGTAAACAATGACAAGGACATTTTAGTGGTTGTAAATAATTTCAGATATTTTTAGTAACTAGAAACGATTGCAATGCATGTAGTTGTATAGTTGTAAATTGTTACACATTTGAGCATTTGTAAACAACTGCAGACCATTTGATATTAGTAAAAAATTTCAAGGACATTTTGGTAGATGTAAACAATTATATTTTAGCAGCTGTAAATAATTCCAGACAATTTAACATTTGTAAGCAACTGCAAAAACATTTTAGTAGTTGTAAACAATGGCTTTATTCCTTTATTTTCATAATTTTTCAAAAGTTGACACATTGGTGAGGTTTTAAATTCTCAATTTGACATAAATATGAATTCACAAAGAACATCACAACAAGTAGATCCCAACATGTTCAAGTATATATGCTCTTTTGTACTGACATCATGAATTGTCTGAGAAATAACAATAAAACTTGATCCGTAAGTAAATGGTACATTACTCTCAAATTTAGAAATATGAAAATAAAATAAGCAAGTAACAGTTCAGACCCTAGAACACCTGGTTTATGACAATAAGGGGGCAGTGGGCTGGAGGCACTTAAGCATAACTTTTGTTACTACAATGGACAGGCCAAGGTGTGCCTAGGTATACCTCAGCCCATTGTGCCTGCGCCCCATTCTGCCATGTGGCATAATTGGGTCTGTACTGGCCTCTTAAATGTTTTTATGTAAATATCTCATTACTAGCAAACTTTTTGCTAAGATTTGTACATTGTTTCATTCATGATGACACACCCCAGGTGATAATAGTTTTCCTTGGCGTGGGTTGGGTGTAATGTGTCCAACCCACACCAAGGAAAGCTGTTGACTCAGTCTTGCTCTGATCAGTAATGGTTTAATGTTGTGGTATATAACCTGATGCAGGAGACGTTATGGGGCCCAGCATGTCAAACTTGGGTAGCCTGCTGCGGATGCCTTCAGGCTGTGGAGAACAGAACATGCTCAAATTCGCACCAAACATCTACATCTTGCAGTATTTGGACAACACCAAGCAGGTGTCACCAGAGATTCGCAGCAAGGCCCTGGAATTCATGAAAGTTGGTGAGTGGGCATCTTTTCATATGCTAGAATTTACAGTGTTTGCAGTGAGGAGGCATAGACAAAATGATAGTGGGCCATCGTAAATGTATGACAATTACCTCCATGTAGTTGTAACTCCTGGTGCTGTAGGGCAGCTGCAGCTTTACCATCATAGTATGAAATGAGTTTTAGTAAATACACATTAAATGGGCTTTTGCATTCATATGTGGGCATATAGTATGAGCTTCATTCAAATCATGTACATTTTATTTTAAGGAGCAAGTTTTGGAAAAGAAAAAATGCATGATTTAAGATTGCTTTGTTGTGTATGGGTTGGATTGCATTTGCATTAGCTTCTCCAGTAGACTGTCTGCAGATGACTAAATATAGTGACAGGGTTAAAGCTTTCTCTCATGTTTATTGCTAATGTTGATGTAAATCGAGTCCATAAACTTGCTCGGAAATATGTAACGTGACTAGAAAATTAGATTTTTTATGTGCCCAGAAAAGTGTAAAAATTGGTACACATTGCAGGTTTGAGGGAAAAAAAACTGAACAAAAGTATCTGCTGTTTCGTAGGCTACGCGGGAGAGTTGAAGCATATGAGCATTTGGACTGAAGTTTATGTTGTTTTCTTGGCTACCAAAGATTTGACCTACAAGCATACCGACTTAAGTACATGTATAGTTTTGTAGGCTACTAGGAAGTTCACCCACAAACATATGGACTAAAGTTGAGTTTTGTAAACTACCAAAGAGTTTACGTGCAAACATGTGGACTAAAGTATATATGATTTTGTAGGCTACAAGAGAGTTGACCTACAAGCATACAGTCCTAAGGATAAATTGTTTAGTAGGCACCCAGTGAAAGTTGCCCTACAAGCATACAGTCCAAAGTATATATTGTTTTCTAGGACTAAAGTATATGTTGTTTTGTAGGACTAAAGTATATAGTTTTGCAGGCTACCAAAGAGAGTTGATATACAAGCATACAGTCTTCAGTATATATTATTTTGTTGGCTACCAAAGACAGTTTACCTACAAGCATAAAGTCTTCAGTATATATTGTTTTGTAAGACTGAAGTATATGTTGTTTTGTAGGCTACCAAAGAGAGTTGACCTACAAACATACAGACGGCTCGTACAGTGCATTTGGTAACAGAGACCCAGAGGGTAGCATGTGGCTGACTGCATTTGTTGTCAAGTCCTTTGCACAGGCAAAGCGTTACATCTACATCGACCCCAAGGAGCTGGAGCATAGCACTAAATGGATCCGAGAAAAACAACTGGAGAATGGCTGCTTCCCACAGATCGGCAAAGTTCTGCATAAGGCTATGAAGGGAGGGCTGGCCAAGGGAGGGTCGTCACACGCTACTTTGACTGCCTATGTGTTGACTGCTCTTTTTGAGGCTGGTGCCAGGAAGGATGTGAGTACAGAACTGATTTAATCATAAATTCAATGATAATTTTTATTTTGCATCCCAAGGAAAATATTTTTTCCTCCTGTAATTGTTTTAGCTGGCCAAATTTTAAAATCAGAATAGGCGTTTCAAAAAGTTGTGTGGTTAATGTAGCCACCTTTGCATTGTGATACAGTACTCCAGCAACTTCCAACACTTGCGTTTTTTTGACAAGTGGCAAGAAATGTTTATCTCCTACATGTACTTGATTACAACTTTTCTTTTGAAGTAATTCCACAATTTTGGTGAACATATATCACGTCAAAAAGCCAATACATGTCTATTATTTTATTTACTTGTCTATCTAGCTTTCTTTTTTGATGTGTTAAAAACTGGTAATGTGCTTGATGCAGGACCCAGCGGTAGTAGAAGCTTTACACTGCCTTCGGGTTCAGAAGGTGAAGGATGTGTACACAGTGGCGTTGCAGAGCTATGCCTACTCTCTCATTGACGCCACCAGTGCTGCCCGTATGGAAATAATGGACAAACTCAACAAAATGGCTACTAAAGAAGGTATGCCACACTATGGCCTGTGTTCCGGGTGACTTGCTTATAAATGTTTAGGAGTTGTGTTTTTGTTAACCTTTTCGCTGACTAGAATGAGTTCCCAGCTTTCTTTGATGCAGGTTGGGTGCAATGCGCCCCGAGCTGCACCAAAGAAGCTGTCGAGGGCTTGCTGACTGGACAGGTCTTGCTGACTGGATAGGTCTCATCTACATTTGTTATGCAAATTGTTTTCTGTTGACTGGAAATTTAAAAGTAAAAAATCATTTAGGTAGAGGGCATTTTTCGTGTGGTGCTTTTTGGTGATTTGGGCAGGAAAGGGAAGTAAAATCTGTTTGTTGATTTAGATAATAATTATACTCATCACCATGTAGAGTTCATGAAGTAAAAATGTCACCATTAGTGTTTAGTGAGCTTTTTGACACATGCTCAAGTTTAACATAAAATAGAAGTGATATCATACCTGCACCTCACAGGGTGATGAGTTGGGGGAGAGGAGTTTTAATTTTCAGTGTACTACTGCAGTTTGAACGAATATGGTTTACAGGCCATCCTTTGCTGGTTTGTGATTGTTCGAACCCACATGTATTAAGTTTAACTTGTATGAGATCTGTCCTTAGTGACTTTGTTTGGATTTTATGTGGCAGAATGCCACATTTCATGGGTTTGTTTGATGAACTATTTGCAGACGCCAAATGACATTGTTGAATATAGATTCATATTATGTGATTTTTTTCACTCTAGATGGTCTGATATACTGGCAGAAACAGAAGTCAGTCAAGAAGGACAAGTCCAAAGACGATATCTTTGTCAGTCCCTACTATCAAGCACCATCGGCTGAGGTAGAGATGACATCTTATGCCCTGATGGCACACCTTATGAGTGGCCAGACCAGTAGCGTAGCTAAGACCGTGCCAATTGTACGCTGGATCACTAAGCAGAGGAATGCATATGGCGGATTTGCTTCAACCCAGGTCAGTTTAATCATACAATGGTCCCCCTCTTATAAGGCCACCTCATGCACTAGAAAAATGGCCATATAAGAGGGGTGGCCTCTCTTGAGGGTTAAAATACAATGAAAGTGCCATACTTGCTGCATGGAGAGGTGGCCTTTGTAGAGGGGGTGGCCTCTCTTCAAGGAGGCCTTATAAGAGAATAAAACAGAAGACTTAAGTCAATGATACAGTAGTCCTGTCTTGAGAATCCACTGCCAGTGCCATAAAGCAGTCCCAAGAATAGGTGATCTCCTGTTCAGGGCCTCACGGAATGGTGATAACTATCCACATATAAGGTAGCTAATGGTGTAGTTGTGTTGATGTGGAGCTTCTATGTATGCTGTTGCTCTGTTTCAGGACACTGTGGTAGCATTGCAGTCACTGGCCCAGTATGCGTCCATTGCGTACAGGGATGGCATTAACATGACTGTCAGCGCCACTGGTAAAGGTGTAGCACACAACTTTGAGGTCAACCAGGGCAATAGCCTGCTGCTACAGAAGGTCAAGATACCTGTGCCAAACAAGCTGACCTTCAAGGCCAAAGGTCAAGGTTGTGTTTTCCTGCAGGTAAGCATTTTCTTGTCACTTTCTGTGTAGTGGATTGTATGGGATTGATCATGAAACTAAAAATTTGAAATTTTAGAAGTCTGTTTTTGACATGTATCTGAAGAACATTAGGCTGTATATGTGTAAGCTAGGGTTCAGAAATTTGGCTATTTTGATGGACTGCCCCCCCCCCCCCCCATAGGGATAAGCTTGGGATTGCACATATATGAACTTGAGCTGAAGGTCAGTGGGTCAGTCAATGGAGTATGGGTCGTGATGATACTCTGTTCAACAGAATACTAGAATCAGAAGATACAATCACAGATATAGTGACAATGGGCAACTTGTCTTCATCTCACTCGCCTTGTATGATGAAAGTGACTGGTATGTATGCAGTCTGTAGTTGTTACAAAAATATATAAACAGTCAGAATAATTGAAAACCTGAGAAATTTAAAATGTCAGTCTGTGAGAAAATAAATGTGTCTCAGTCTGAGTGTTGCAATGTGAGGGAAAATAAATGTGCCACAGTCTGAGAGAAAATAAACCTGTCCCAATCAGAGGGAAAGTAAATGTGTCACAATCTGTGACTTTTCTGTAGGCCAGTGTACTTTACAACACACCCAACATTACCGAGGCGCAGCCAGCCTTTCAGCTGAAGCCTACAGTTCTGCGTGTGACCTCTGGTCCTACCCATTGCAAGAAGAGGACTATCAGCATTTGTACCAAGTAAGATTACCTCATTCTGGTCCACCCACATGCTGGGCATCCTACTGGCATCAAGTTAAGTTGTTCCATACTAGCAAGTTTGGCACAAAAGAGCTTACCTTCAATTACCAATATTCCTGATGTAAAGGTTGATGCATTACTTGGCAAGTCCAGCTTTGACTGCCAAGTATAGTGCATGCACATTACCTCTCATGATACAACTTATTAAGAGAGTCCCTTGTGTTATTTCAAATTATCTATTCAGTCTGATGTTGGCGGTAATTTATCAGAATCCATAAGTTGAGGAAAGTTTATAATTTGCTAGCAGCCAACAAATTATCCTTGAATGTTGACAAAAGTAGATATATGATGTTTCATTTTTCTCTGGGATAATTAAATTTATATTTAGATATAAATTTGAGTAATATATCTACTTTGAAAGTATCTGAATTTGATTTCCTTGGTTTACGTGTTTATGATACATGTACTTTAAATTGACAGCCTCACATGAATTAGATTGGAAACAAGCTCCCTAAATTAATAGGTATTTAAGGCTTAACTGCTACTTATCAATGGAAATTTTGTTGCTAATGTGTAACTCCTTATATTTACCACATCCTAATTATTCTCTAATAGCATGGGGTCATTCAAGTGAACATATTTTTAAGCTTCAGAAATCTCCTGTCAGATTTATGTGCCACGAAAAATACAATTCCCACACAGATCCACTTTTCAAATGATTAAATATTCTGAAAGTGTCCAACCTATTCAACATCAAAAATATGAAATTTTATTTTAAATATGCTCAAAATCAGTTACAGGATCATTTAAATGGTATATTTGTTCCACCACCTGTTAGTCACTCTTACCAAACCAGAAATAGTATCTCAGCTCCCAATTCCAAATAGATGTAAAACTGCTACCAGGGTCAGGTACACTAGACCTACCTTTTTTTAGAAAAACTCCTCCATGTATAATTGACAAAATTTATAACCACTCTTGATCTGGATTTAGCAAATATGCAAAGTCATGTATTATTTATCAATCAGAATCAGACACTTGCACAATCCCTGATTGTTACATATGTACATGTAGATGGTAGATTTTCCTTTTCATCTTAGTTAATCTTGATCACTGCAGTAACTTTTGCCAATAATTTTCACTCCCTTTTTTCCCAAGATCAAGGGTGCTGCATAGAAACATTTTTAGGGTGGCGTCAGTGTTAGCGCACTCAGAGTCCTTAACTGTGCTCTCCTAACAATAAGATATATGCTTGTCTATGATAGCTCATTGTTAATAAAATGTTATATATACCTAATGTATGTATTTATTTCATATCAGTTGTCAAATAAAACTGTTCTGAGTTCACCAACAGTTGCTGCTGTTGGCTAAAGTTTTGGGAAGCAGAGATGTATGAGTATGTGGGGTACATGAAAGTGACTAGAATATGGTCTATTAAAAGACTGTGCCTGGTATAAAAGATGTACATTGATAGTACATGTAACTGGTTGCAATTTAATTGTAAAACTGCTGATAAGATGTAGTGTCCTTTCATTAGTTACTGTTGTTTAAGTTAAAGCAGTTTAAAGACACAGTTGTAATGGACTCCATTCATTCTGGACAGAAAACTCTGTTTACTTTGAGAGATACTGATTGTAAAGGAACACCAGCCCTGCAATATGTCTAAGGCCAAATTTGTTATGGAGGGTAGATCTCACAAGACATTAGTTTCATGTATATACATTTCATGAGTACCTTGCATTTCAGGTACACTGGCCCAGAAGGCGTGTCCAACATGGCTGTGGTGGCAGTCAAAATGGTGTCTGGGTGGATCCCCATCAAACAGTCTATTAAAGACGTATGTTTACTCTTAAACTTAGTGTATCTCTGTAGTATAGACATTTTGTTTTCACATGCTTAATTTCATGCAAATGAAGGTTTTCTTAATTTCAAAGAAATGTACACGTAATTTTGCACATCTGTGGCTATTTGACTTTATAACGCATAGTTACCTGCCGACTACCACATGACTTGTAGTTTGAAAATGCATTGCAATTGCACCTTTTTTTGGGGGGGCGGGGGGACATTTAAAAAAAGTAAATGTAAATTTTTGTCCAGTAGGTCTTTACAATATGGATACAAATAAATGGTTTTGTTTGATCAAAATTACATAAAATAAGGTGAAAATATTCTTAAAAAGAAAGAAATTGATGTAACCATAGCTGTTGTCCAAGTGCCATTTGTATGCTTGCTATGAAGCTGCTGTGTTTATAATTGCTCAGCTGATGAAGGAGCAAGCACTGGAGCTGAAGAAGTACGAGATTGACAAGAATATGGTCCATTTTTACTTCGATCAGGTAAGAGAGACAGTGTGTGTATTTGTGTATGTACACACACATTTTTATATATATGTATACTGTAGTTCCCCGTACTTAATGCACACTTTTCGTGCTAAAGTTATTTTTGTAAAGTTCTGGTGTGTGTTATTCAGAGGTACAGAGTTTGAGAAATTTTTTTCCCTGTTTTCCTGATGGCAAGTTTTCAATTGTCACCGTTTGTGCTGAATGGGAGTTGGGCAAAAATACAAGCACTCATTGAAACAGTCTTCAGATGTACAGTACTTAAAACTCACTCTTGTCCATCTGTCCATCTGTAAAGTTTTGTTTGTGAGTGCGATACAGTCCACTTGTCATAAAAGCCCAATGTAACTTTCAGGAGTTATCAAGGGTATGAAAATCTAGGTTGAGTTCGATATTGGTGGTGCCACCTACAGTATTCTATAATATATGGGTCAAAATGTGAAAATCTTGTTAGCGCTCTGGCATCCTTCATGTTTAATAAATGTTCTTGAAATGTAGTAGGATTAGATTATGAAGGTGGTCAAAATCTCGGTTGCTTATGATACTAGTGGCACTACCTATGGCTTGACGGGAATTATGAGCCAAAATGTGTTGAAAGATGTAAAATGCAGTATCTCAAAAAGTAATTGAATTAAACATGCCAAATTTATAGGAAAAATAGATCATGTCCAGTGCAAAAATGTTGTGTAATATCAGTGACCCTGACCTGTTTTTTTGAGGTCCCAAGTCCTGTAAAGTTGAAAGAGGTTTAGTTGTAATGGCAAGCAGTAGCTTGGACATCGGTGGCAAAAGACAGTTGATCTTCCAGATCAAAATTGCACTTGAGTACATTGTACATAAAACTGTACTTGGTGACCTACTTTTGGGGTTACCATGATCCAATGATTATGGAGTTTGGCGCTTGTTCAAGATTATTGTTTTCCTTCAATAACTGAAAAAGTTCTTACCCAATTTGAACAAACAGACTGTGAATGGAAAGGTGGAAGTGGGGTGCACATTTTGAACATAATAATTTTTTAATCCGAGGTCAAGGTCAAGCTTTACAAAGTATATAAGAATTAGGGAGCTTCCTGAGCACCCTTCCTCCTCCCCGGCATGACAGGAAGTGGATGCACACAAAGGAGGACTGGCAATACTGCAGTCAGTTGACCTGTGCAGACTAGTAATTGTAATTGTCATAGTGAGTTTTGCTTGTGTGAATGGGTACTGTGGTGAAAGGTTCAATATCACAGCTATGGAAAGCAGTTTGATAAGATATCTAGTGAGAAAGGAGATGGATTGATTCATGATCACAAAAGTTGGCTTGTGGTCTTGGGAATAAGGTCAAGGTCACTTTTTACAGTTACAACTTGGCCTTTATAGGGAATTGTCATGAAAAATGATTATCACATTATTACTTGAGAAGACCATCACTCCTAAAGAGCCTGCCCACAAAGCAAAAAGTTTTCTACGTGACTTCTCTTTACCTTTTAAATCCAGATATTGGAAAATTCCATAGAAACTTTTACTCCATAATCTTAAGTATAAGGTTGAGTTCACCCAAATTCAATCACAACTAGAAAAGAAGATTTGCTTCAACGCGAATCTGTCTGTGTGCCTTCAAATGTTGTAAATATTAAATGCTACAACTTTTATCTTTTGGCACTTCACATTACATTAAGCTTATGGCTGGATGCAAATTTCAAAGTCCAAATGACCTTGACCTTTGACCTTTACAGGTCATATGTAAATTGCACAGTGTTACAATACCCACAATTTAAGCCCAACATGATTAGAATTGGATGGAAATTGGCCAAATTATGACTGGATGAAACCTTCAAAGGTCCAAATGACCTTGACCTTGACCTTTGACTTTTAGGGGTCACATGTAAGTTTCCAAATGTGCAGTTTTACAATAGCTACAATTTGAGCCCAACATGATCAAAATTGGATAAAAATTTGACCAAGTTATGGCTATAAGAAAGCCACCATCGAAAGTGGCCTTTGACCTTGAAATTACCTTTGACCTTGATGACCTCGGTCTGAAGTGAACCTTGACATCAAAAATGACATTTTTGGCCTAAAATTGACCCTTGACCTTGACATTTGAGATGACCATTACCTTGCTATGATCAAACTCCTAAACACTCGGGAACCACATCTACTAAAGTATATAAGATATTGAAGATTTAAAACTTTAATTAGCCCTCATTTGCATAATTGTGAAAAGCATGACCTCTCATTATAAAAATGGGACACTTCATATATAGAAGTATGATTGTGCCAAGTTTGGAGTTTCGATGTGTAATACTTTTCAAATGAAATCTCGTTGACAAATTTGCCTGTTAAGAAAGAAATGAAGAATTCCTAGAAAAACAATATGTCTGTGTTGGCACACAGACATAACCACAGCTCTTACAGAGGATCATCACTTTAATATCAGTCATACCTTGTCAGTGGTGTGCAATGTCGAAGGCATAGCTTAAATACTTCCAAGTTATCAAGAGAGCAATAAAATTTATTAAAAGTGACCCATTGACTTTAGATACTGTATTCATTCCAATAAGTGTACGTGTCCCAATAAGCACCCCCCCTCCACATTTTACTGAATGATCCCGAAGTTACTTACTGTGAAACTGAAGTGGTTTTCAGTGTAACTCTTTTATCACCATGCATGACTAGCTGTGAAATCAATAGTTTTCCAATCAAGTACAATTCTTTATCACCAAAAGCATGATGGTTTGTTTGCTGTGTTTTTTAAATGCTCTCCACCTTATCTGCATCTCGGTGTGTACTTTGAAAACAAGAACTCCCTCTTCGCTGAGCACTTCCTGTCATATTGCACATGCTCAGTCGCCACTTCCTGGTAAGGTTGCCATGCTGGCTTGCTCACACGGGAGGCAGGCCAATGCATTTAGTTGGCAGAATGTCACCTCTCTTTACCAAAAGTTTTGTTTTTTATCGACAGAAATAAAGTTTCGTGTGTATGTTATCATCCTATGGTGTTTAGGTGAGTCTACAAAATTGATATTGATAGTTTTACTGGCGATTTTACTGATCTGAATATGATGACTGTTCCAACTCTTTCGAAGATTTGCCATGGGAAAAATGCAGATGTGCGCTTATGATCGATTTTTCTGGGCTGGATTTTCATGTAAAATATTTTGTAAGCGCACAGTGTGCCAATTGGAATGAATACAGTATGTTGTCATGGTCACCTATGTGCAGTGTCATCCTGTCCCTTATAGATATGCCAGCATATGCAATATCAAAGCAAGGTCACTTAGCTCTGGACTCCTCATCCTCAAACCAATTCACCGAGGTAAACATGTGACCTTGGAAATTAGCTCAAGGTCACCCACATATAATCCCAAGCTTTTATTGAAGATAATCATCATGCGCAATTTCAAAGTCCAAGGTCAAGTAGTGCTCTTGAGTAGTACCTAAAACCTAAAATAAAGATTGCTTGGTATGCCTGTAGCATAATCCAGTTTTTGCAGTATGTACCTCACAAATGAAAAGTCTGAAAATGAATGGATGTTTAATATATATATCTTTGGAAAGGGCATGGTTTATAACTTCTGGTTCAATGTAAAACTTTGCTAGTTTTTGCTGCATAGCCAGCCTGCCCTTGGAACAAAAATATATGTGCTTACAGAACCTGGAAATAACTTTGCCCCCAGCTGAGTTACTAATCAGACCCAAAGTAACATTGCTATACCTATTGGCTGAAGCCAATTTGAGAAACTTAATGATCACTTTTAATGTTTTCAGCTGGACCGAATGTACAAGTGTTTACGCTTCCAAGTGGAGCAAGATCTGAAAGTAGAAAATGCCAAGGAAGGCATGGTGCGTGTGTACGACTACTACAATCCTAGTGAGTACACATCGGTAACTTTCAGGAAGGTTTGTGGGATACAGGAGCGAGTCTCATTTTGGCTCTAGCAGAATGAACTGTTAGTAAATCCTGTCGCACTCAAAGCGACGTAATAAAAATTGTCGTTTGCAGTTTTTTACATAAAATTCTTGTAGGCAGAAAACATTTTGCAGTGAATTTTGTAGATATGATGTGTCACGATAGCATGACCCAGGTAAACAACTTTCCTTGGCACTAATTGGGCACAGAATGTCAGAAAAGATGTTGACACATTCTTCCTCCAACAGGGAAACTGTTAAGCTTTATGTAGGCCAGAAGAGGTACTTGCTGTTCACTCTGGTAGTGGATTTTATTCATTCACTGCCACAGAATTGCTTTATTCAGACTTTGTGACAAGACTGCTCCTCAATTCTTGTTATGGTCTTGATTCCACTCCAGTAAAGCCCATCAGCTGTGAATCCAGACACAAGTTATGTGTGGCATCTATATGTTGGACAGAAAACAATCAATAACTTGAACCATTTCCTATTCAAAAAAGAACAGTCTGTAACTTTGTGTTAGACATGAGTGCTTAAGCTCAGAGAAAGTGTGGAATAAGGGTATGCTATTGCTACAGGTTTTATCTCCAATTTTTCATTCTAACTGTTGTAAAATTATGAGAAATTCAATTGAAAATGTTAAAGCTGCAGAAACACTGGAAAGTGATCCTCAAAGGCCTATACTAGGTCATGATCAAAGATGATTTGCTGGTGCTGACTGCAGGTGGTCCTTAAGACAGGAAGAGACATACGAGTAGCATAATTTCTGACTATATGGCAGAGTACACTGAATTAAAAGTTTTCATGACAGGTGGTCTCGCGTAGAAGTATAGATTTTCTATCCAGGGTTGACTGTGTTAATGTTTGCCCGTGTTTTACAGAGCTGGCGATGATGGCCCCATATGGCATCAAGACGACATGTGGCACTAAGGAAGAGCTGCCTTACCTCAGGCCAGGTGCAATAGACCCTGACGCAGTAGGACAAGTCCGCCAGCCAGTAAATCTTCCACTAGAGCTGATGAACAAAACCAACACAGCATCAGCCTCGGTAAGCATGATCATCCCTTCTCAATGGAATAATTCACCAGAGGGCACCACTTACCAAGGCGTCAATGATTTGTGGTGTATATCTGGCACATTTATTACATAGTGTTGTATGTATTATGAGTAATCATTATATTGAACCAAAAGAGATTTGCAGCAGATCTGTTTAAACTTAAATCAGGCTACAAACAAAGCCATCATATTTTGCACATTTAAAAGTATTTTATCAGTACATGTATGTGAAAATGTCGTTAATACATAAACACAATAAATATGAGTATCCCTATCTTTAATTCATGTTATACTGAGCAAATGAGAGGTGTACTTTTGTTTGGAAGTATGTTAGGTGTTCAACACAGACATAGCAAGTGCCATTGTCCATTGCAGGAAGGATGTCCAAAATGTATGCCTCACAAACCTCGCAACGTGGTGTCTTTGGTGTGCCAATCTAAGCATGGTATGTATACATACATGTCTATTGAAATGGTGCCTTTGAGGTGAGCTCTGACTTATGGTTCAACAAACGTGGTAAAGATGTCAGAGAAAATGCAATTTATGAATGCTTTTAACAGTAAAAAAAAAAAAAATATATAGTTTGCAAGTGATGCAGGAAAGGAGGTCTGTTATGATAATAATGGGGTTATTGTACAATGGAACATGCCGTGAAGACTTGAAGCACCAGAAAGTACTACTGGTCAAAAGAGATTAATTTACATGTGTTACCATATCTGATTAGTTAAGAGATGTTAGATGACCTTTCTTCACCAGTGGTGGCATCCATTGATTCAATTGTTCTGGTTTAACCCATTATAGTACATGTAACAGATAGGGTTATATGCTTATATTATTACTTGGCCATTTTCCTTGTTTTTAGGTTAAAGTAATGGAAATTCTATCATAGCTCTCCCTGGTTACCAGTACTTTTGGTCTAATGAACTAGCAGGTACATGTATAGAGAAACTGGTCACATTGGACTGGCCAACTGGGATAATGCTGGGGCCACGAGTTTTGTATTTTTGTCCCAGGTTCTCTCTTCATATGTGTGACAGAAATTGGATATTTAAGACACCAATTTGGTAATTTTATCTGAACAGACTTGCATCAAGTCTCCTGAAACCCAAAAAATAGTAATAGTTACAGTACCAATGTACTGGATGTCAGCATACCACTTTTTCAGTGTCTGCCTTCAAAAGATCGAATGACTTTCAATTGTGGCTTCATACTTAAAATCAGTTTGCAGTGTTTACAACAATTTTGTGTGCATTCCTACAGCCTACAAGACAAGTGTGCGCTCCGGGCGGTACCCAATGAAGATCCATGCAGACTTGCGGCCAGCCACCAAGAAAAGTGTCAACTTGTTTGTGCGATTCAAGATGGAGAAAAGTTGCAAATGTCCTTTACTGCAACATAAAAGTATGTTTGATCTGATGCTGTTTGTTGTATGTGCCCCGCAGTGTAGTATGTGCACACGCATGCACAAACCTAGATAAAATATGTTAATTGGGCTTTGCATGGACCAAGTAGACCTTTAAAATGTACAGTCGCATGTGTTAGGGAAGGTAATATGATATTATCATCGTGCCTCGGAAATAAAACCTGTAAAATCACCTTATAATCTTCCTGCAATTTTTTTATGTAACAGGGAAACTTGTTTAAATGTTTACCAAAACGATTGCCCCCTTTTAGCTGTGCAGACCTGAGGTTGCAGAGCTTATACGATGACTCCTGTCTGTCCATCTGTAAACTTTTGCTTGTAAATGCAATACAGTCCACAGTTGTCAAGCTAGCCCCATTCAGCTCTCAGGACATATTGGGTGTATGAAAAAGTAGGATAAGTTTGATACTGTTGATGCCACCGATAGCATTATATAATATATGACTCAAAATGTGAAACATTTTGGCCATTGTAGCATCGTTGTGGTCTCATGAAATTTAGTGGGATTGTGGAGGAGGTCAAAATCTCAGTTGCATATGATAGTAGTGTTGGCACCTGTATTTTTAAAAATTGTGAGCCAAATGTGTTGAAAGATATACAATTCCATGTCTCAAAAAATAATTGAATTAGATATGCCAAATTTATATGATGTATAGATGGTGTACAATGCTAATATTTTATGTAATACATGTATCAATGACCTTGACTTATTTTTGTGAGGTCACCAGGCCTGCAAAGTTCAAAGAGGTGATTTTGTTATGGCAGGGTGTAGTTTGGACATCAATGACAAACAGAATTGAGCCTCTAGATCAAGATATGCACTTGAGTACATTGTACATAACACTGTACTTAATGATCCACTTTTTGGGTCACCATGACCCAATGCGCATAGAGTTTGGCACTCGTCCAAGTTTGTTGTGTTTTCTTCAACAGCTCAAAAAGTTATTACCTGATTTGAATGAATGACAATGTATGGAAATTTGGATGTCGAGTGCACATTTGAACAGCAACAATTTCTTAATTTGAGTTAGGCCTATATGACTTTTAAGATTTATAAAGGGCATGAAAATTACATCAACTTTGATATTGGTGGCACCACTTGCAGTATTATGTAATATATGGGTTAAAATGTAAAAAATCTTGTGACCAGTCTAGAGTCCTTTATTTTTTCATGAAATATAGTGGGATTGTGGACGAAATGAAAATCTTGGTTGTATGTGACACTACTGGCACCACCTATAATTTGATGGAAATTATGACTTAAAATGTCTTGAAAGATATAAATTCCATATTCCAAATTCCCTGGGACTCCGAGTTCTTAATTTGTTCACCAGGTGGCGCTGCAATTTTTTTCTAATTTTTTTTAATGAATTTTTGTGTGTTTTAGCTATTTTCGACTTCTTCTCCAGAACCGTCACTCAGATTAAGCTGAAACATGGTGGATATGTTTCTTGTAGAAGGGTCAAGAAAAGTTGTTCACTATGTGTGAATGCTGCAGATTCCTGATTTTTAACGATTTTTTCAATTCGGGTACTTATCGGTCAATGCAGCTTTCCTATTGATTACTATGGAAGTGTATGAGCATTCTAATGTTAATTCACATTTTCGACTTCTTCTCCAAAACCGTCATTCAGATTAACTTCAAACTTGGTGGCAATGTACCTTGGGTGGGTTTCTGCCAGGTTTGTGCAAATGGTCACGGTCCAATTATTTTTTTATTTTTAATGATTTTTTTGGTTCTGTTTTTTGACAAATCTTAAAAAATCTTTTTCTTACCCAATTGCTTTGATATCACACAGGAACACTCCCTGGTACTCCTAGTTTTTAATTTGTTCACCAGGTGGCACTGTAATTTTTTTTCTAATTGTTTTTGTGAATTTTTGTGTGGCATAGCTATTTTCGACTTCTTCTCCAGAACCGTCACTCAGATTAAGCTGAAACATGGTGGCTATGTTCCTTGTGGAAGGGTCAAACAAAGTTGTTCACTATGTGGGAATACTGCAGATTCTTAATTTTTAAAGATTTTTTTTCAATTCGGGTACTTATCGGTCAATGCAGCTTTCCTATTGATTACTATAGAGGTCAATGAGCATTCTAATGCTAATTTATATTTTCAACTTCTTCTCTAAAACCGTTATACAGATAAACTTCAAACTTGGTGGCAATGTACCTTGGGTGGGTTTCTACCAGGTTTGTACGAATGGTCATGCTCCAGTGATTTTTGGATTTCTTTAATGATATTTTTTTCAAGAATCTTAACACAAGTTTTAATAGGAAAGTTTAACATGGGAATTTCTTATTATGGTTATAACTTAAATAATGTGGGCCAGATTTACTTCAAACTTGGTGGGGATGTGCCTTGGGTGAATCTCGACCAAGTTTGTCCAAATGGTCACGCTCAGTTGAGTTTTGGATTTTTTCTGAATTTTTTTGTTCCTTTTTGGGGGCAAACCTTAAAAACTCTTTTCCTCTGAAACCACTCACCCAATTGCTTTGATATCGTAAATAGACACTCCCAGGGACACCTAGTTCCCAATTTGTTCACCAGGTGCTGCCTCAATTTTTTTCTAATTATTTTATGAATTTTTTATATGGTTTTACTATTTTTCACTTGTTCTCAGAACCGTCACTCAGATTAAGCTGAAATGTGATGGATATGTTCTTGTGGAAGGGTCAAACAAAGTTGTTTACTAGGTGGCACTGCTTTGGATTCCTGATTTTTAAGGATTTTCAATTCGGGTACTTATTGTTCAATGCAGCTTTCCTATTGATTACTATGTAAGTCATTGGGCATTCTAATGCTAATTCACAGGACAACTGACACAGAATTTCCTGTTTACTTGATAACTTGAGATCTGTTTTGAGTTAGTACTGTGATGCTCCACATGTTAATGTTTCTGTATGAAGGTCATACTTAGGCAGTACATGAATGACCTTGACCTCGTTTCTGGGGCCACAGTGCAACATACATGAGTTTTACTCTTCATTATAATTTGAGAACTACTTGAACCTTGATGTTGCACATGTTAGTGTTCTTGTATGAAGGTAAGACTTACTCAGAACATGGGTGACCTTGATCCTTTCCCAAGTTCATAGATCTGCAAGTGTGATGAATGTCAAGATCAGCTGAGCATGGGCTGTTCACACAGCCCACTTGTTTTTACTCTAAGTTGAAGGTAAAGGTTATATGGGCAGTTGGAAATTTGGGGTAAAAATGCAAAAATTGTGTGAATGCACTGCCTTCTGTAATGTTTAGTGGCTTATGAAATTTAGCAGAATTTTGGAGGTCAAAATCTCGATTGATGGAGATACTAGTGGTGCCACCTACAGGTTGATGGAAATTGAGCCAGAGTGTGCTGAACAAAATAAAATTCAATACCACAAATAAAGCTAGTCATTTCAAATTGGTAGGTTAATAGATTATGTCCAACACTATTATATTGTAGAATATAGATGACAGTGACCTTGTATTTATAGGTCCCCAGGCTTATTAAGTTGAGAGAAGTTATGTGGTGATGGTAGGGCATAGCTTGAACATCAACAGAAAAGAGATTTTATCCTCCAGATCAATATTTCCCTTGCACTTTGTTTTCAACCAAACGATAAACACATCAGTTTACCGTACCTGCTCTTGTTTTGTTTCCAGTCTTTATATTATTGCAATATATTACTAGTCAGCAGAGCACTAGGCACATGAGCCTGTTGGTTAATCTTAATGTTTCAGCTCAACCAAAACACACTTAAAGTTGCTCAATCACTCTTTGGAGGATATGATGAAGCTTACTCTCATTTCCGAGATTCTTCTGCAGGGTTCAGCCATCAAAATTTACCTGTCATTTTATCAAACAGGTTACAGTTAATCCTGATTTTTATCCTTCGGCCTTATGAGGCCGAAGGGTATTGTCGTACCCAGCGCTGTCCGTCTGTCCATCCGTCTGTCCGTCCCATGGTTTTACCACCATAACTTCAGGAAGTTTTGAGACAGGACTTTCAAATTGCACATGATATTACACTTCTATATGGCCTACTTTGTGTGCAAGCAAAGTTGACCTTGACGTAATTCTTAAGGTCACACAGTGGTCACATGTTAAGCGACTTTACGGCTCTAACTATTGAAAGCCAGCATCTAGCAATCTAAATCTTACACACAAGAAGCTTCATAGAGTGATTTAGAAGCCTATTGAAAATAGAGGTCATAGCTGTATATTTGACCTACTTTTTGAGGTCAAAGGTCAAGTGCACAATGGTGGTATTGGCATAATTAGGAAGTTTTTAAGTCAGCTACATGAAATTTTATACACACATGGATCACAACCAAAGAATGTGTCATGAATCAAAAATAGGTCACTAGGTCAAGTATCTGGGTCACAGTGACCTATTCACTGAAATTTTGTTTACCACTATAACATCAGAAATTGTTGAGACAGGACTTTCAAATTGCACATGGTATTACACCCTTATGTGACCTACTCTGTGTGCAAGCATAGTTGACCTTGACTTAATTCTCAAGGTCACACAATGGTCACGTGCTGAGCGACGTTATCGCTCTAATTATTGAAAGCCTGCATCTAGCAATTTAAAGCTTACACACAAGAAGCTTCATAGAGTGATCTAGAAGCCTATTGAAAATCAAGATCATAGCTCTATATTTGACCTACTTTTTGAGGTCAAAGGTCAAGTACAAAATGGTGATATCGGCATAAGTAAGGAATTATTTAAGGCAGTTACATGAAATTTTATACGCTCATGTATCATAACCAAAGAATGTGTCATGAATCAAAAGTAGGTCACTAGGTCAAGTATCTGGGTTACAGTGACCTATTGATTGAAATTTTGTTTACCCCACTATAACTTCAAAAGCTCTTGAGATGGAACTTTCAAATTGCATATGATAGTACACCACTGCAAGCATAATTGACCTTGACCTAACTTTAAAGGTCACAGTGGTCACAAGTTTGCTGATTGACATTGTGCATCTAGAAATCTAAATCTTAAAACAAAAGAAGCAACATAGGGTGATCTAGAAGGCTATTGAAAGGCAAGGTTATACCTCTATATTTGACCTAATGTTTTTGAGGTCAAAGGTCAAGTGTACAATAGAAGTATTTGTGTAGGTAACTATACCTGATACTATGTGATACTATTCCTATTCACTTACAGCAAAAGAGATTGAAGGCGGCCGAAGGGTACCGCGTTCTTTGAACGGTATTTTTTGACCATGTGTTTGATGTGTACATATGCTGTTATTACAGAACACAAGCGAGTTCTGATCCTGACGAAGACCTCCTCAGTGCAGAAGGTACCCAGCAAGAATAACAACAAAGGCAAGCTGTCTTTCAACACTGTCACAACAATCTTTCCCCTGGACAGACACACAGAGAGGCAGATCTTTCAGGCACATAAACGTCACCGTTGTCAGTGAGGACATAACTGCTGCTCCTGCAATACAAACAGTCAGTGTCAAAATCTGTGTTCTCTGAGGGCCTGCTGCAACAGAAAAGTGTCAATATCTTCATGTGTGTTGTCGCAGAGCCTGCAAGAAAGTGAATAGGGTGTATGTGCATTTGTTGTATTGCCACAGAACCTGCAGGATGAGAAACAATCTTATTATTTTAAGTTGTGGTTTCTCACAAGATAGCAAGAATGATAGACAGTAACAGTGTCTTCAGCTGTTGTATATGTGTCTGTAGATAGCCAAATGAAAACAAAAAATGGTCGTAGTGTTCTCATCACATCCAGTCAGAACCTGCATCTGGATACATGATAGCCAGTAGCTCTGTTCAAAGTTATTCTTATTATAAACTCTCAAGGCCCTTTCAGAGATCAACTCCATTTCTTCATGTATCATGTAATGCGAAAGCCTACAAGAAGAGATCCAGTATCTACTGGTACATCTTATATCTTTTTTTTCCAGAATGTTCAAGGAGGTGGTCCTTTCCCACTACCGTCATGTACATGTATTTTTGTTAGCACAGAACCTGCAGGACAACAGTGTTGGTCATTGATACTGTTGCTATTATACCAAAGATGAAATGATTTTTTTGTCCATGTTAAGTATGGTTGTAGTAAGCCATCAGATTTTTTTTTTCTTACTTCATTCTTTAACTTACCATCCTGAGATTATGATGATGATGATGATACAAGGTAGATGTAGGTGAGAAAATGTAGAATGAATAATGTCGGCATTTTTTTATTCCTTACAAGATGATTTTAAGTAGTACCAAAACAAGGTATGACATTCACTTTTTTTTTTTTAATATATAGACATGTAATTGTATACATTACTGTTGTGTTAAGGAGCACAGGGTGAGCAAGTAGTCACAGCAACACTGCCAAGGTGTAAGAACTGTCAACAAATAATTTTAAACAATCCGTGATTTTGAGACGCACTAGATTTATTTAAAATATTTTGAGCTTTTTTACCATTTTTATATGCTGTGAAATGTATTTTTTCCTTGTATATCCATGCAAACTGTAGGGAAAGTCTTGTCGGAAGCAATGTAAGGAGCTGTCAGTTTAACCTCTTCAGTCCTGTGCTAAAAATGAAAATGAATTCAAGGGGGTTAACGCTATAATTCATATAATGTTAATGTCGAGTAGAAAACCGTGAAATGTAAATTAGAGAATGGATGGGTTTGGGAGCCTCGACAATGAAGTAATGCCCGAGTGAAGCCAGCATGCTGATGCTGATGCCCTCACCCCTCCCATTTTTCTAATTCTGAACTTCTCATCGTATGTCTTTCCATGAATAATGAGTTTGAAGGCTGCAAAATGTGGTTATTAGGGTTACAAATTTAGAATACCCGCTGATGTATTTAAATGAGGGTATTTATATATATCTTAACACTAAGTATGTCAGCTGATTTATTCTCTATTTAAGAAACAGTACATATGTGTTTACATATTTTATGAAATGTATAGGATAAACTGTATGTTGGCAATTCCTAAAGTTTTTATAAAATCAGGTATTTCAAAACATGGTAGTTCTCATGCCAAAATATAGAGTATTGTATAGTATGTACAAATGATGAACTATGTCTGATTGTTTCTCGTGATAAATGTTGAAACCATTCAAAAGACAAACTAACTTTACTTTTATTTTGTGCCAAATATCAAATTTCTTTGTTCTTCCCAGTTGTAACAAAAAAGTAAAGAAGGCAAGCAAATGGACTGGAAAGTCAAAATATATAGTTTCAAGGCTGAGATGGAAATGTTTTTCTTGGGTGTGTTGTATTTTCACTGGTGCTGCTGACAGAATTATTTTAATCATGTATAATGAAGGTTTCTTTGTAACTATGGCAATAGCTTCATGAAACCATTTATCAGCCACATACATGTACACGTGATGCATTTTAGCTCCATTATATATTGATATGCAAATACATGTTTTGTACTGTCAGCATATTATATGTATACGCACATTCCAATGAAATAAAATATTCTTCATGTACAATTATAAATGTGCCTTGTTCTGTATATGCAAACCACAGCCACTTGATAAAATGTACATAGGAGCTGAATGAGGAATATTCAAAACAATAAATGATCACAGTAAATCTATATACTTGATGAAGATGGAAGAACACATGTTGGCCAATACTCAGTTTTGTAAATAATATTTTTGAATGAAAGTGACGGCATACGGGACTGACTTAATTATGCCCACCTACCAGAGGAGATGATAACGGCTTTTTTTGTGCATCCGCCCAGCCGCTTTTCATATCCAGGCTATAATTTGGTTGTCCTTCAACTTCGATAATGAAACTCTACACAGAGATGCACCTGGACATAGGGTGTGCCATGTACCAAAAGTAGGTCACAAGGTCAAGTATCTGAGTCACATTGGCATATCCTTATAAAATCACTGGGCTATCATTCCTTTACTATTTGTTTCATGAACCAAAAGTAGGTCACTGGGTCATGGTGATTCAATCATTTAAAAGTGGATTACGCTTCATATCCGGGCTGTAATTCTGTTGTCCTTCAAGTTAGATTAATGAAACTTTACACACAGGTGCATCTACACATTAGGGTGTGTCATAAAACCAAAAGTAGATCGATAGGTCAAGTATCTGGGTCACAGTGACTTATCCTTGTGAAATCGTGTCTGGGCTAAAATTCCTTTACGTAAGGAATTTAGTATGGTGTGGCATTCATTGTTGCCAATATATCACAAAGGAGGTGGTGAAATCGAAGTCAGATCGCGAGCCGATAGGCGAGCCATCTGACGGAGTCTCGCCGCCTCCTTAGTTATATATTGGCAACAATGAATGCAATGTCATACTTTATTCCTATTATTACACGGTTTCAAGTTGAAAATCCCCCAAATTTGACTCAAAAAAGGGATTAACTAGCCTAGTTTTACCTGATTCATTGCTTTTGTTTTTGCTGTTCCCGTTTGCTTGTGTAGACTCCCTGCACTGCAAAATTGGGAGATGAGTGGGGTCCTATTGAATGGGGTGGGGTGGGGGTAGCTGTATATGTGAAGATTGTACCACTGTAAGGTACAACCTTCCAAATAGGCCTAGGCTCAAAATACTGATCATGAAAAAATGACCGAAGTATATCATAATTGTGTCTTAGGCCTACATTTGGCTATCCTGCCGATATAGTGCTTGGAACCATTTTAGAACGTAAAAAAAAACATAGAGCACCCCTAGATGAAAGATGTCCAACAAATTTGATTGGCTGAATGAGGTCATGTGACAAATCAGTATATCACAGTGGAAAGTGAACGACGATGGCAAGCAGGCAAATTCGCCGTGTGTTGGGCAATTTTTGAAATAGCTCGTGCTCTGTTTGGATAATTTTTACGGGACAGAGGTTTCTTAAGTGCAAGGTCTATACAACAATTAGACAGTACTTAGCAGAGATCATTTTGGGTGTGGAGCTGGAGGAATTGGATGCCATGGCATGGGTAGGCCTACTTTAAATTCTAGGCCTAGTGCTACTCACCGACACGGTGTCTTGACACTGGTTCAGTGGTTGGGGTCATCTGGAGGATTATTTACCAAGTGTGTCTATGAATGCACATGCATCAACTTGTCATTACATATGTGAGGATCATTGCGATAATAATTGTGGAGTAATGGCATGATAAGGTTTGTAACTTGGCTACATTTGGTTGTTGCAGCATTGGCAGCAAGTGCGGACAGGGAGTACAAATGTACTTGAATTACCGCGTCATCTGTTATCGACCATGGTAACTACCACAGGAATGCGGATCCAAAAATGATTAAAACATTGCATTTTAGTGAAAGATATTTTGTGAACATTTGCTGTAATTGCTTTATTAAATGAACTTAACAACTGTACATTTCTAAGTACTTTATTAATGATGGTAAAATAGAAATCCAGGGCTCCTATGGGTTGGTAATTCAGTGGGGGTAAGTACAACAAAAGGAAGGGTCATCATGATATATCAGATGTTATATCATGGCAAGCAAAGCATTTAATCACAGTAGCCTCGTTTTCACACCATGTACTATATTATGATATTTAATTTAGTTTCATGAAATATGACACACACATATATCTTGGCCTAAAGGTGCGTCATGAAACGAAAGTAGGTCACCAGATCAAGTAATTCCTTTACTATTTAACATAGTTTCATGAAACCTCACACACACTTATATCTTGACTTAAATGTATGTCATGAAACAAAAGTAGGTCACTACGTCAAGTATCTGGGTCACAATGACACATTCATGTAAAACTTCATTACACTTCATGCCCAAGCTGTAATTATGTTGTCCTGTGACTTAGAATCATGAAAATCATGAAACTTTACACACCTGTGTATCTGGACATGAGAGGGTTTATCTTGCAAAAAAGTAGGTCACTAGGTCAAGTATCTGGGTCACAGTGATAGCCTATTATGTTGACTTAACAGTCATTCCAAAATGGACCTGTGAGTAGCAAGGTTATAAATGAGGTGAGTGGGGCATGGATCCAGCAATCTGTGATTGCCTTTAAATTTCAAATGTGTGTAAATGCCATTTCTTTATTTTTTTTTTTTTTAATCAAATACAGGTGTATTGAGTTTTGTGTTTTTTCGCTAGCCTTAAGTCGCTTGTTTTGTCAACCTTGTGTCTATGTGGGATTGTATCTTTGTAAAAAGATTTATATCTGTACCAGTGACGCTTTCAGAAGACAGAACACCAGGATGTGGCATGTAAAAAAACAAGGTCAACTATCTGGGTTGCACTAGCTGCAGGCTGCCGGGGGAATATTCAAGACTTCAATATTCATCATGGAGTTAAAACAGGCACATCCATTGATCCAGAATTGCCCTTGACGAAAGCCTTGAGGCTGAGGTCCAGGACAATGGAAGTTTCATTGACGCAGCTGCAGCAATTTGTCAAGTAGAAAAGTTTTTTCTGTTATGTTCTGCAGTAATTTGCATATAATTCTTCTTATCAAGTTAGCCTTTCCTGAGTGAAAACCACAATACACTGTTCAACTGGGGTCATTGAAATTGCATTAGTAAGTGGCTTCAGGCACAAAGTGTTGGGTGAGTACAGAGCATATCCCCCGGCCCTGAAAATTTTGAAATTGCACATCTTAAATGGTGCATTTAAAGGCCTAAAAATACACCTATACAGTGGTTTTTGCAACAAAAAATGAACAAGAATAACTGAAATTGTGCGACTGTTTGGCATGGAACTTCCATTTTGTTCATGTTATCATATTACCATATCATGGGTTTTGTAAATTAAGTACGTACTTATGCTAAATGCATGCTTCAGAAATACGAGAAGAAGGGGCCCCGTGCGGGCTCTCCGATAGATCGGATCAGGCAGCTTTGGACCCTGGAGGTAGGCATTTCTCCATAACAAATGAAGGTTTGCCTTCAGCTGGCAAGCAGTGTACACCTGGTGATCAACAGCTTGCGACAACGAAGTTGCGAGGAGTGTCGCCTGATATAACCAGTCTCTCACGGCCTCCGTGTTCTAAACGGAGCCCTTGAGGTCCTCAAGAAAAGACCCCAAAGCAGCCAACGACACATCAGAGTAGGACGCTGCAAGGACGGTGCCTCGGGCATCTTCCTTCAATCATTTGAAGGCCTCTGTGGATGCAGAAATGGTTCTCGGCTGAGCATCAAACTCGTCCCAGTCTAAGTCCACCAGCAGTGAACACAATGGGAAGATCTGCTCTGGTGCAGAGTACCACCTCCCCTGGACATCCATCTTAGTGAGGAGGCGCCCCTGCCTCAGGTAGCCAGACGTTGGCGGCTCGAGGGAATGTCTTACACCGTATGAGTCTTGACCGCGAGCTGGTCATAGAACTCAGTTACAAAGGGTGAAAAAGGTATGGGCGTACGTTGATGCGTGTCCACCAGAGAAAAGCCCCAGTGCAACTGTGGCCAACCTCTGCTCTGCTAGCGGACCCACAGCTTGGTCATCAACCAAGCTCTGAATAAGAGCTTTGACATGGTCAAAACCATGCAGGGGCAGGGGCCGTGTCCAAGGGAGCATCGGCCGAAGCCTTTGCAGATCCTCCGGTCGCCGTCTCTCTGCGCCTGTCAGAGCGTGAACAGCATGAATGACAATCCCTCAACCTAGGTTGAGATCTGGTGTCAGACGAATCCAAGATCAGAAGATCATCCTCTGCCTCAGTGTCCAGGTCTGAAGACTCCGGACTCACTGATGCCTAAGGCCTCACAGAACAACGTATTGTCCAAGGGCGATGGAGCAGCCACCTGTGACAGCGGGGGATCTGTCACCACGCCCGGCATAGGGGTAGTGAGCACCTCCACACAAGTAGTCGCTGCCACAGACACCGCCTCCACTGGCTCCTCCCACGAGGGGAAAGAGATGGAAGGTAAGGGAGACTCGTATGCTGAGATCTCAGCAGCTGCAGGCTGGAGGGATATGGCTGAGGCTCCATCAGGCTGCTATCCTGGACCTCAGCTGCTACTGACTGAGAAGTCTGCAGGCAGGAGGGGTCTGGAGGGAGCTGAGGTCCAAGCGAGAGCTGGCTCAAGGCAGAAACAGCAAGCTGGTTTGCCATATGAGTCTGCTCAGACTTGGCAACAGTAGCCGTGGCCAATGCAGAAGAAGACTGAGCCTCTTGGCACATCCGCTGGTCCTCATGGAGCTCATGATCTGCCTGCCTCAAGATTAAGGCAGGGTACCCGGCTCAAACATGGGGATGAGCGGATTCACCAACTGCTCAGTCTGGGGCAAAGCCACCGGAGGTGCAGGTGGGACTACTGTTAGGGGAACAGGGTTCCACCCAGACTGGGGTGCCTACACCGCCGGGGCCGAAGGCCCACTGGCAGTGGAAGGCTCCCTCACAGGTCTGGGTGTCTTCCTCCTTAGTCCCCTATGCCTTAACTTACCGCCTGAGCTCTCAGATCCAGGAGGTCAGGGAGTTTGCGGAGGCACTGGTGCCTTAGCTGGCACTCCGGGCTTATGGTCAATGGGTTCAGACTGGCCAGGGTGCTGGCTTCCATACTGCCCGGACTTATGATCCAAGGGCTCAGACTGGTTGAGGTTCTGGAATACTGGGGCAAGCACCCGTAGGTTTCCACTCCAGACACTGGTTTGCGAGGTTGCTCTCTGTCCAAGCGCTCGGACCCAGGGGACCAAGATCTCGACAGCTGCAGCCGTCCCTTGGCACACCTCTTCGGAGCAGAGTCCGGAGAAGAAACAGTCTGCTGACAGGGGGGCAAACAATGCATGCAACATCTCAGCCTGCTGTATCATACTCTGTGACATTGCCACCAAAGCATGGACAACCTTTGGATCCATGCCAAGGCCAGATTTTGAAGTGGGTTGGGGTAAAGTCTTTGGTGCGGAATCTCCAAGAGGAGATCTCTTGCTACTGGACTTTTGACTCTGACATTTCTTAACCTTCTCCCAAGGGGTATCTGCAGAAGGAACGTCTACCTTTTGGGACTGCAGAAGAGCCAGAGCAAGTCTATGCTCTTTCCCATCAGACACATGAGAATGCGGACGAGCCGGAGCAAGTCTACACTTTTTCTCATGGGGAGTCATTGGCGAGGACTTGATGGAGTCAGACATCTCAGCTTGGCGTTTGGCGGCTCTTGTGACCTGCCGCCTAAGCCTAGCATGATCCGACTTCCTCCGTGCCTGCTCACAGAGCAGCCATTTGTCCCGTCTCCAGTCCTGACAGTATTTGCAAGTTCGCTCGTGAAAGCAAACTTGGCCCAACTGCAGGCGACAACCCTAGCAGTGTGGATGGAAAAGATTCATTTGGAGGTCCACACGTGACATCTTTCAAGAGGTAAAAATATGTTCAATATTATCATTCAAGTATGCATTGACCTGAAAGTGTTAAAATAACACAATTTGCTTACGGTATGAGGGCTCGAGGGGAATTTCACCCAGTTAAAGGTTAACAAGGCCCAATATGTTTAGACCTGTGTAGTGTATTGTGCGACACACTTGATCCTGGAGCATGCATGGGGGTGGTGGGTGGGGGTTTCCAGGCAACCAGGGCCGCCCCCCCCCCCCCCCCGAGCAATACACTAGTGAGTTTTGTTTTGCCTATGAACAATTGCTTGAGGCAGTCCTACAAACTTTCCACACAGTATTCTACGCAGTCCCAGGCCTCGAGATAATTTACCAACTTTAGATAAATGTTTCAGGAAAGCTTCTGCGGTTTGTACACATTTCAAATACATGTATAATAATAATATCAAAAAAAAGACTTTCTTCAATTTTACCATTTTTTTTATTCTGATTTACAGTAGGACAAAATACACCATAATCATTGGTACAAGTTCAGTCCTAATTTTCCAGCAAGAAAGGCGAGCTCCTCGGAGCAATGTGTTTTGGCATAGTGGCTTGGATCCAGTATCAATCTGGTTGTATCACCGTTAGCAAGTTGTGGACTGAAAAATATTCCTTTTCAAGCTGTAGGCACTGTCAACAAGACTGTCAACAAAGAATATGTACAACACGTGTGCAATATTTCACTCTTTCATGGCCAAATAAGGTCACTATTATGTTCAAACTTGCTTGCAGTGTGCTGAAAGGCCAAGAATAAATGTTTACCTGCTGTAAACAATTGACAATCGGTCTGCAGGCACTTCCTGTTCCCACTTAACTGATAGAGTGCTAATCATGGCTATAGTCATTTTCTCATTACCATGAAAAATATAATGGTTAAAAGTTTCAAAGTCCTCATGAAGATACCTTTCATTCAAATACCAGCAAGCCTAGTCTAAGCAAAAAGGTAGTCTTAGTTAACAGCTTTCATTGGGGCACTTTGCAAGCAATCAGTGCAAAGTATCCCCAGGAAAGCTGTTAATTCAGTCTTAAATGAGCACTTTAAGAGCTAAAACAGGACATAAATATCAATTCCCTCCCTCCAGTCTGTCTCCCTGTCAATGGGAAATGGTGACAATCTGGCACCACGGTATAGGCATGCTGATGGAAACCAATGGTGCTACCAGTACTTGTGGGAGTAAAAAATTACTTGCTTCAAACGCACCATGACCTTAATTGTGCCAAGCTCCATGTGTTTGGAGAACATGACTATAAATGTTTAAACTGTTTATGTCATCCGAGTTGCTGGTTGAACGAGAGCAAAATAGTTTGCCATGTCTGATGCAGGGATCTGTCTGTACATATGGGTACTTCCTTGTTGAATTATATGGGCTAAGGCAGCACCGCAGGTAATATGAATGTCCTGTATTCTTCAAGTTCGTTATGAGACATCAAAGAAGTACACCTCGAATTGATACTTGTAATGCATAAATTGTATGTAATTTACGTTGCTTGGAATGTTTCCACTGGAAGAATACAAACTAAATTTGGAAAGGGACAATATTAATGATTTCCAATACACCCAAGAGGGAGATTAAAAAGTCTGTGCTATGAATTGCCCACCCACCAACCTTCCCTACCCCCAAAGAGTACTCATATAGGCCTGCGGCATATCTGAGAAAAGGGCCTTATTTAAGGAGTTTGGTCTACCCGTCTGCCTTATAGCTGTAACATACCTCATTCTTTTGCAAATCTTCTGTACATTTCAAATATGCCTGTTGTGGAGCTCTCATGTGGTCCAGTTTTACGGTATATGCAAATTAAGAAACCTATGTAGTAGAGCAGCTAAATTTTCAAAAAAGGCTTATTTTCAGTTTTCATTCAACCGGAAAAATACCCGGCTGGATTTGGTACCAATCAAAAGATAAGAACCTGAAATTTAAAGTTAGGTAAGGTGTACTATCAATTTCATGGTCAATTTGTATTTATATTGGTTACCATGGCAACAAAATTAAGTTTTCATGAAATGAAGGGAGAATCATATTATTAACCATAACTTCATACGCATGTATACAAGATACCACCTCACAACTTTACATCAACATACCTTCTATACAGGTGTTTCATAAGAAACCAGTTTGAGATAGTAAGTGTCAACAGCTGGTTGCCATGGCAACAGAATATTTGTAAAAATCACTTAAATTTGCATGTAAACACTAGAAACTTATTTATAGTTTTAAATATCGGTAATAATTTTCATAACATTTGATGTTAAAATGTAAAAAGATTCTTTCTGCACTAACAAGGAGGTCAATTGAGTGAAGGAAGGCTGTTTTAGGTAGCCTAGCAACGTTCTTGCAAATGTTTACATTACTCAAAATGAGCAGATCTTTGTGGTTATTGCAAAAATTGGCCATATGGCCAGTGCTGCACATTGCTGAGAAATGATACATACAAGTGATAATATTGCCAGAATATCTGTCCTTAAACAAAAAAATACTTAGCTAAATTTGGTATTAATTGAAAGATAAGAACCCGTAATTAAAGGTTAGGTAAAATGTACCATCGATTTAATGGGCAACATATGTTTTTATTGGTTGCCATGGTAACGGCATTTTAGTATTCCAGGGAAAAACACATTTTTAACCATTACGTAATGAAAACGCAAGGTACCACTTCACAACTTTACATTAGCATACTTACTATACAGGCATTTCCTAAGAAACCAGTTTAAGTTTGTAAGTGTCAAAAGTTGGTTGCCATGACAACAGAATGTTACTAAAAATCACAAATTTGCAATCAAACATCAGAAGCTTGTTTCTAGCTTCAAACTTTAGGAATACTTTTCATCAAATGTGCTGTTAAAATGTAAAGAGACTCTTTCTCCACTAAATTTGATGTAAATTGAGTCAAGTAGGAGTGTTTTATGGTCACCTAGCAACGTTCCTCCAAATGTCAAGATTATTCAAAAGCAGATTTTTGTTGATATTGGACGCGCATTATCAACCGTGTTGCAAACTGCTGAGCAGTGATACATGTGATAGATGTCTTTATAAACTTTCCATATTTCCCTGTAGTTACTCCTGTCCTAAAGCAACATTATTATGTCTTTTTTACAATCAAATTAAAGAATTTGTTGCAAATTTTGTGCCTTTTTCAAAAATATTTTTCATTTAACTCTAATTTAAGGTATCCATGACACTGAGCGCATACCTATCAGCATATACACTACCGATCATATCCAGCAAAAAGATGGTAAAATTGTCAGAGCTCCCAAAGAACGTCCTTATCGCATGTGCACCTAATCAGCGCAATTTTGTCTCAATTATTTTGTGTTAATGTAACTGTGTTAAATCGGTGCTTAAAGGGTTAAATATATTGGCATTGACAAATGTACCTTTGTCTGGTAAACTGAAGGTCAACTGTCACTTGGAAGTGGTAGCTTGTGCCAGAACTTTGATAAATATATTGGATATAATTGTGTTAGATGCTATGTTTATATTCAACACAATGTGCCTCCCTTTTCCCCCTTCCTCAAGAAAATATTCAGACATCATGGCAAAAAAGTCTCAAAATTGCCACATTTAGTTGCACTTCTAGAACTTTTGTCACTGCCCATTGGCAGATGTCTCAAACCTACATGGGATAGGTAGAACTTTGTGTCTGTCTGCAAAAGTTTGGAAGATATGGAGCTTTTAAGATTTTAATTGTCCCTAATTTGCATAATTTTAAACACCATGACTATTCTAAGTCAGGTGCTTAATTTCACCGGTAGGTGAGTCACCATGGCAAGTTTTGTGATTGTCGGAATAACAGTGTCCGAGAAAAACTCCAGACAAATTTGGTCATAAAGAAGAAAAAAAAAGAAAGAAAGAAAGAAAGAAAGAAATAAAAGAGGAAGGAAAGAAGGAAGAATGGAAGGAAGGAAAGAAGGAAGGAAAGAAAAAAATAATTCTTTGAAAAACAAAATGTCTGGGTGTGCACCCAGACATAAAAAGGCCACTGACACGTGTCCTATAGAGCAAAGCTTGCTGGAGATCTATCCAAGGTACATCTGCAGCAGCGCTAAGTCTGAAGTGGATCCAGTAAACTGTGTTTAGGAACATTAGGTATACATGTATTCACAGCAGCCTATCACTGTACCAATGGCAATGTGTACTCTGTTTCATAATCACAATTTTTTTTGTGAAAAACTCGGGGCAGGGAGGAAGCATCGCCTAGCCACTTTGATGGACACCAAGTCAAAGTAATACCCACCACCTTTGAATAGAGTTCAGTCAGTGATTTAAGAGAAGTCGAAAACAAAAAATGACTAGAAAGATTTGCTTCACAGCAAATCTGTCTAGGTACCTTCAAAATGAGAACAGTTAGAAATGCTACACTTTGCCATTGTTCAGCATGGTCTAAATTTTGTGTATTATGCTAATTTACATAAATTAGAATACTATAGCTCTTTAGTTCTTGGTTCGTTGGATGTGGCCATGTCACAAAACTTACAAGGTAAAATTTGAATGACACTTCTATCTGTAATAGTTTGATAGCTATTCAAAGACTTTAATTTTGTGTATTTGCCTAATTTGCACAAATTAAAAGCCTACAACATCGGTTTATGGTTCATGGGATGCGGCTTTGCCACATACCTACAAACTGAGGTCTGAATGGCACCTCTATGTATAATAGTTTTGAAGTTATTCAAGATTAAAATTTCTTGTGTTCGTCTTATTTGCATAAATTAAAATTGTACAATTTTGGATGATGGGTCATTGTATGCAGCTATGTCAGAAACCCCAAAATTGAAGTTGGAATAGCATTTCTATCTATAATAGTTTTGAAGCTATTCAACATTTAAAATTGTGCATATCCACCTAATTTGCATAAATTAAAAATCCTATAACTTTGGTTCATGGTTCATTGGATGTGCCAAGGATTCATGAACGGCTCATTATTTACCAAACTATGCATGCTTTTCGGACACAATAGTTCACAGATAAATGAAACCGCCATTTTTGAATTTGACAATGTATGTAAAAAATTCCTACTTGATGCGTGGTCTTGCCAAAAAGAGTTTCTGGACAATGTGGTTAGCGGCGGACACTCTACATAATGGTATCTCACAATGTAAATATTTTCATCACTTTTAACACACGGGTGTGTGTTCTTGCGCATCGTCTCCGGACTGCTCACACATCCCGCTGGTATCTGTTTGGAACATTTATCTTAGATGTATTTTAGATTGTATATATTTCTTATTGTATGTTGTCATGGATGTCTTAGATGTATGTTGGTTTGTACATAGTTATCATTTTATGCTATCATGGACGCATCGTGGACATACCCCGGTCTGCGGTGCCCCTGTGTCAAAAGGGTAGTTTTTCCGAAATAAATAAACAAATAAATAAATATGTGGCTTTGCCACAATCCCTTATATTGACCTTGGAATTTCATCTCAATCTATAATACTTTTGGATATATTCAACTTTAAAATTTTTAAATGCCCCTTATTAACATAAATTGAAATTCTACAACTTTCATTTACTGTCCATTATATTGGCAGGTGTCACAAACCTAGATGTGCCCATTAAAATTCTGTGTTTGTCTGTAACAGTTTGAAAGTTATGCTGCTTTATAATTTGAGAAAGGCCCTAATATGCATAATTTTAAACATGTCGATAACTCCAAATCATACAAGTCAACTTCCTTACTAGCTCCGTTACCATGCCAAGTTTAAACATTGTAGCTTGCACAGTGTCTGCCAAAAGCTCCAGACAAATTATATGGTGGAAATAAGAAGAAAGAAAGAATGAAAGAAAGGAGAAATTTTGAGAAAACAATATGTCTGGGATGAAACTAATATACATATATATATATATATATATATACATATATCCTATATACTCAGTTGCCCACTCTGTGTCAGTAAAGACAAAATATTTTGAAAAACGAAGTGATTTTAGTAACTGAACATTTAACAATATTGAAATCGGAAATGGCGATTTTGGTCTTTTTGCATGTGCTAAAAAGACTTGTATAATACAAATATATGCATATGACATTAATCTACAGACACAGCTTTATTTGTAAGATAGTTTTGGTGCCTCAAGGAACCTAAAAGGTACCATTCTGTAAATTAAAATAGTAAACCTATATTGAAGAAATCTATTCGATTTCATTAAGGTGATGGTTTTGCTTTTCAGGCATAGGTATCTATTTTTGCTCATAGCATAAAACTGGACCACCTGAGAGCACCACAACAGGCATTTTCTAAAAGTAGACAAAATTTTACATCAGGTAGGCTATGTTGTAGCTATAAGGCAGGCGGGTAGACCAAATTCATATTTTAGCCTCAAATGCCGCAGGCCTAATAGTTGCCTGCCTAGCAGATGTGACTGGGTGTTCTTTATGAAAGGCCCAACAGGTATTCTTTACATCTTCACTACTACCCTCACTCTCTCCTCTCTCTCCCTTCCACCCCCTTGCCCCCCCCCCCCAAAAAAAAAATAAAAAAAAAATATATATATATATATATATATATATATATATATATATATATATATATATATATATATATATATATATATAAAAAGTGTCGAAGATACTAGTAGGTACTATGGAGGCAATTCTTCCAGACGTAATTGGTGAAATAGGTCTGTACTGTAAGGTCTGTACTGTAACGGTGTGCTGGAATAAAATCCTGAAGACAACTTGAATATTATGGCAAGTAAATGTACACTTCTGTTTTGACATAAGTACAGTAAGTGGCAAAGTTACATGTATCTATCCAAAAGCAAAAATATGCCATAGTTTAAAATGAAATATGTACAAATCTATAGATATATAAGTAATATCCCTGAAATCAATTGATCCAATATTTATGTACATGCGTAAGTGTCAGATCAGGCTTCTTTCCATTTTGTAACAAACTGAAAATTTCCAGCAGTGCTTGCAACTGGTCTCCGGTGACCAGTTGTTGCAATCGCAACATGGTCTTTGGTTGTTCATGAAAAGACGCTATCCTGTTAAGTACATTTTTAGCAGGGTGATTCCCCTTACTGTTTGCTTTGAAAATACCCAATTGCAACATCCTGAATCTGAAGTGTGGCATTGATGCTGCCTTATGTTGTGGTCCACTTCACTGAAAAAGTCCTTGCATCCAACCAGTTTTCAGGGGAATCTGCCCATGTAAATCTCACTGATACAGGAGTCTCTTAAGTATAACATGCGCATGGCATCTGGCACAATTGCAGCACAAATCTGCACTAAAAATTTAATGTCTGCTTCATTTTATCAAGTGAACATGTTTTGTAATAATCTCAACAATTTTACAAATACATTTTCAAAGCCTGGTAGAAACCCCCATTTGTCAGCACAACGCTGTCAATGGCTCCATTGATCCCACGGCAAGAATGTCGGCTTCATTTGATTGAGAAAACATGTTCTATAATAATCTCAGGAATTTTATAAATAGATTTTCACAGTCTGGTAGAAAACCCCATTTTTCAACACAACATTATCGAAAAATTCACTGATAGCATGGCAAGAATGTTTGCTCCATTTAATCAACAACTTATTCTGTTAGGCTCGGGAATTTATGAATATGTAACAACAGCTTTGCTGAAAAACCCAATTCTGTCAGCAGTCCTCTGATAGCATGAAAAAATTGAAATTTATTTCGTTCAGAAATTAAATGCCCATGTCCACTGTTTCTGTCATATTCATACATGTAATAGTATCTGGCTTCAACTTAAATATACAGATGCTGTACATACTAACTTTGCACTTCAGCAGTGAGAAAAAAAACAAAAAACGTGAAAAGCCCAGATGCCATGAAAACTGGTATGACCATGATGTGTATATTCACACTTTTTCAATCAAATTAAAATTAAGTCAGCATAATTTAAAATTTCCAACAGTTAAACTTTTATCTGTTATTCACAAACTATTTACTGTACACATATTCTTACAATCAAAAATGGGCTCCACCTGTTGAAAAATACTATGTACAAAATTTACAACTGCAGGTAACTCATTATAAGTACCTGCAAATCTGGTTCCAACACTTTGGCCAGTTTGATAAGTTTTCCTCGCTTTCTCAGATTGGTTTTAAGAGTCTTGGCACTGGTATGTATTTATCTAAAATTCATACGTTTTCCCGACATATGAACAACAGTTTTTAATTGATTTTACATCTGTAGTTCACAAATACAGTTGTGTCTTGGTTCAAGTGCACCGAAATATTCTCCCAGATGCAAGGAAAACATTGAAAAAAAGAAAAAAAAAAAATTATCCAGTCTTCATAATTTTGTGGTAACATCCTGGATGGTGTCATATTTGATCAAATGATTCATAACATGACAATTGCACCCACAGGCTCCAAACTGAACTTGATGTCACGCAGACTATTAAAGAGTTTATTACGATGCTCTTTTGCAGTTCAGCGACCCAGTAAATACAGTGAATTAGCAATCACCAGATGCATCTGGGGTCATCAGGTCCGTTTTGTGCCATGACCATGTATACATTCCGTGCATACACCTCCACATATGAATAGACATCAACAAAATGATGCTCAGCCCACACTGCTGAGCAACATGCAGCTTACGACCACAGAGTCTCGGCTCCGAGCCCGTCATGTCATCTGCACCACTGAAAGTAACTTGCTTGAATGGCTACTTTTGATCTGCAGTACCAGCAGAGAATACTGTAACTTGGACTTAATTTAGCCTCCACACTGAGAACTTTTACTCTGCCACAGCCTTCATTACATGCTCTTTTAATACTTTAAAAATTTCACATTTCCTAAAGGCATCGACCCATTTGCCACAATTAAGCATTTCCTCCTGTAATGTTCACAAACTGCTTCTCATCTGCCATTATTAAAATATCTTGTTCCATGAAAATTGGCACATTGGTATTTAATAATTATCACAGTCATTCCTGTGGTTACAAATCCACCAGCGCAAAGCACTCAAAGACCTCAGTTGGTGGCCCAGACTCTGTACCACCCATAGCCAATGAATGCATGCACATAGTTACATAGGGTCAGGCTAGTTTGCCGTGTATTTTTCAATTACACCATTATGCAGTTCATGCAAACCAGTTTTCAGTATCTGGCCCCTAAAAAAGAATTGTCTTGTCATTGGGCTACTGGTATGCTGTTTTTTCTTTAACAATACACATTATGCTGAAAAATTAACTCATTCAGTTTATTTACAAGGAATTAATGTGGCACCATCACATTTTGACTTTCCATACACAGGTTTGCAATTATATTGTAACATTTATTACAGACAAACACAACTTTAAGGGTTGGTGTTTGCTAGTACTTGTACTAACTAGACCATGAGCATATGCGTGTGACACATTTGTTAATCATCTTAATGCTTGCATATATAAGCAGTTTTGTAGATGACCAAACGGCACTCAAAGCTGCAACTTTTCCCATAATGCTTTGCTGCATATTCCCACAATGCATCACTACTCCACATCCTGCACCTCTTCTTCTTGTTCCTCTGCATTTTGGATTGTTGTTCCAAGAATACTCTCAATGTCATCAATAACAAACTGCAAGACAAGAGGATAGTGAATTAGTAACAATTTGAAAATTGTAAGTGGTTGTTTTACCATCTGCCCCTGGCATGAAATGCAAAACAGATAGTGCAATATCACAGTGACAGCTATCCCATATAAATTCATTTTAAATGGATATGTATGATCTAGATGTAAATGCAATCTTAGTTCAATTTCATCTTTTAATTCATATCAGTGAGGCTTCCCATGAGAACAAAAATTAACATCCTTCTTGTCTGACAAACAGGAAAATAATGGATAAATTAACAGATCCTGACAGAATCTATCTATAATAATCTATTTCATTAGAAATAAATGCAGAAAACTTCAACATCAATACATTAATACCACTGATCCAAAGTGGGACTAGCTGGGTGGGGGGGGGGGTGTTTATGAAGATGTATACCAATATAAAATCATTTAATTCTTTATCCTTCACATCGTAATGCAATACAAAGAAAACAAGTAAATTGCTCAGGAGTTTTGAAAATGTTTTTTTTTTATGAAGGAAGGACAGGACAACTTTCAATAACTTTATTTAATTTTGTCCATTTCACAAGTATCCTGTTACTCATAACTTTTGTTTCAGGTTCCAGTCAACCAAAACGAATCAAACCATTTCACATGGAGCGAAATAAGACACATAAGAATGATGCCCTCACATGCTGAGGATATTTTCTTTTGCTCAAAACCAGTAAATCGTCCTCCACCAATTTTTGTTCATCCTAGATTTGGTGAATGTACTCTGAAAAGTGTGTTGTGTCAAACGTTTGTGAGGTTTTCAGCAAAGTGAGTGAAGTGATGTCTTAAAGTGAAAGGTCTAGAAGGGTACCAAAGGTGATCAAAACACTGCATCCACTACCTAAACATGGACCTAAGATTCTACCATGACAAAAATATTGAACTGACCGTCAAATCCTCAATATTTTTGAAAGCTTTTACAGCTTCTACAGGAACCTTGCTGGTCAAAGCATGTTTCAGCAGGTTGGCCTTCCCTTTTACTGCTAACTCTTCAAGATCATCGACCAAGACGCTTTTTATCTCTCCATCGGGGAACTTATGTTTCATGTCATATCCTCAAACCAAATTGCCATCAAGTGATATGACATGATCCTTGTGAGGAGGAATTATAAAACTTATGATCATGACTTATTTATGTATGTTGTAAAATTACTGAGCACTGGGTGAGAATATGTATGCACATTACACCTTTTTTTTTTTTTAGCTATCAAAAGACCCCCCCCCCTTTAAATTAGACATTTTCAATTTCGTTTATTTTCACACTATCAGTAACAATAAATAAAAAAAAACATGACAGGTGTCTCACTACTAACAATTATATCAGTGGCTTCCATAAGCTTTCTTATGTACACAACTAAATTCTGTGGTGTCTTGGCTGTAGATCTTAAATGTTGCACCTACAAGGCTCCATCGCCATTCTGTACTACATCTCATACATCATACTTAAATTTGCAAAGATTCAACTTTCTTCTTTCTAATTCTCATGGATGTTCATACAGAATGACATAAGACTGGTGCAAAAGTTCAGGAACCCCTTTATTTATATAGTGGTATCTGCAATTTAAGACCACCCATTCTACCAGACAAAAATGGTCACATACAACAGGTGGTCTCTCATGGCAGTGGTCTTTAATTGCAGGCACTATATATATATGTGTGTGTGTGTGTGTGTGTTTTTATCTAGATCCAGTAGGTTTCCTTTAGCACAAAATCCAACTGTCCACTATACTACTTTATATCTCATTTATTTGACAAATATTTGCAAATTTTGTGTTTTTGAAAGGCAAAGAAAAACACAAGATTAAATTGGCCACATAGCATTACAGAACAGCAATTTGCCTGGAAAAATCACTTATACAACAAACCATGCCTCTCCAAAAATTTAAGCATTTCAAAATGTAGTGAAATTTGTACATGAGATCATAAGATAATTTCAACCCAGCTACTCTTTGTTTTGTCCTGCTTGGTGAACAAGTACACCATCAGACTAGATGTATACCTAAGCATTTTCTGCAACCAAAGGGCACAGTGTTTGCTATCAAAGCTGGTGAACTACTGTCACAAACACTCATTACATCACATGGGTTGACAATGCTGTTTTATTAGCATTTTTCATGTAGTTCAGCTGCATTCCTAAATGTTATACCCAGAATGTCACTGATGTCTGAAATCACAGGCTGTAAGGAAAGGAAGAACAAAAACCCATTGTCAATTTGTATGTGACAGAAAATGGGGCATATAGTTTCAGTCATTATGTTTGAAGAGAAGACAAAAGAGGGAAGAAATACTGAGTCAATCCAAGACTGGCACAACATGTTGTCCACAAAGCTTCACACAGATATGATGCAAAAGGGACACAGAGGTTTAACCTGTCACCCTTAAACTGACCAAAAATGAATGGAGCTCAAATGTTGTCTGCTCCAATGTTTTTGGCTAATGTCAATAGTAATCATGACAAACAATTTGGATGAAATTTGTAGATGAGACCGATCAACATAACATGTCCCAAGTCAACAGCTTTCCTTGGTAGAAGTTGGGTACTGAGTACCCAGCACATACCAAGGAGAGCTGTTGACTCAGTATTAATTCAAAGGAAGGGAATAAAGTAGTTTTGTATGAAAACACAGGGGAAACACAAGTACAAAAAAGCAAAAGAAACTGTTAAGACACTACAACTGTGTCATCCCTGTAATTATTCTGAAAAACTGAAACTGATGTGATCACAAATTTTGAAATACGCAAAAAAAAAAAAAAGGAACAGTGTTAACTTCAAATCTTAAAGTGCCAAGATTATCTGCTGATGTCTAGGTGTCCCACAGAAATAAACATGACCTTTACCACACATCACCACAAGAGTATCATTAAAAACAAAAAAGCAATATGATATTCTGCAATAATTTGATAGAATATGACAGAGAACTCTATTTTATTTCTTTGACAATAGCACTATTTGATTTGTTCTTCTCTTGTACCGATTTTCAACTCAGCATGATATTTACAAGCGTACGGCTCTTTGGACAGGCAAACATAAGATACCAGAGTCATATTCTGATCATGGCAGGTGCCTTGCGTGTTCTTATACATAGCCCTCACCTGGAAGTTGCTGTGTCCTTGCATGTTTGGTGCGGAGATCTCCTGGTGAATCACAGACAGATTTCTTGCAAATGTTGCCAGTGCCCCCTGCAGGTTATCACCAACAGTTCTGTGGTACAACAACAGTATAAAACTTAATAGTATTCAATACAACAGCTAGAAACCTTGCTCATTATATATTGTATTGTCACTCTCCTCTCTTAGAAATGCATCACAAATGATTTTTTACCATGGAGAAGTGGCATTAGAGAGGCTGTCTGTTGAATAAATTTGTGTCAGACAAAACCATTTACATTTGATTTACAAATATAAATCATCAAAATTACTCCCTGCTATTGAACCAGCGGTTCATAGTGTTTCCTGTTATTCCCTGCTATTTAACCAGTGGTTTATGGTGTTTCCTGCTATTCCCTGCTAGTTAATCAGTGGTTCATTGTGTTTCCTGTTTTTCGCTGCTACTTAAACAGTGGTTCATGGTGTTTCCTGCTGCAACTGATCAGAACTGTGAAGACTCAACTCTGGTATAATTTTTCTGCATGGTGTTGTTATCCATTGATTGGTCTTTCCTGGTTTTCCTTTGTATCAGTGATGCATACAGTTAAGGAGATAGAAAAGGGTACTCACAACATCCCCAGGTTCTCTCTGTTAAAGCTGTCTATGAGGGTGAACACAGTGCCCTGTTTCTCCTGTAAGTACAGCAATGTGACAAGAGTTCTTACAGTGTCTATAAATTTAACTTACTCCACACGATCTAAAATTTCTGCTGTATTGACCTCCATATAAGACAAATGGTGCTCACACAGTCTCCATAAAAATAGCTTTCACTCAAGTACCATTATCTGTGGCCTGGTCCAGAGTCAGTGGTTTTTGCATTGCCTGGCAAAGCTGCATCATGACCTGTCAGGCAATGCAAAATACACTGAACAAGACTTTCACCAGAGAAACATGGAATGAATTAAATACACATTTACTCATAGTATGAAACAAATGTCACATTGTATGGCAGAAATCTGTCATAAAATTACCACAAAATACATATTTCAAATGTACATACTAGTATATTTTCTTCAATCTTTATATTTCATTTTTTTCATCTTAAACAAAATTTTCTGAAGCAGTCATCCGTTGTTTTATTTTGCCTCCAATACCAAGTAATTTTCTCATACTTAACTGGCCCCCCTCCACCACACCTTGAAAAAACAAATTCTGTTTCTTCACGGACATGCCCTCCCCCCCCCCCCCAAAAAAAGCCTCAAATTCTGCTTCTTCATATATTTAACAAAAACCAATGAAAAATATTTTCCCAAGTATCCATACATTTCTTGCAATATATCAACACATATCCGAATATGTATTATTTTTGGGATGCATCAATGCACACCTTTATGTCACATCTGATTATGTACACAAGCAATGCATCAATACATACCTTGATGTCCTAATAAATGTGCTTCAGTGATGCATCAAGAAATACCTTGACAGCATACATGACGGTGTGGTTTAATGATGTATCAATACATACCTGATGTTATAACGAATGAATTATTTTAGAAATGCCTCAATGAACAACTTAATGTTACAATCAATGGTGTATTTTAATTATACATCAATATATACCATGATGTTACTACCAATGATGTATTTCAGAGATGTGTCATTGCATACTGTACTGCCAAAACAATGTATTTTTAGAGATGCATTGATACATATCTTGATGTAATAGCCAATGATGTATTTTAGAGACACATCAATACATACCTTAATGTTACACCAATGATGTATTTTAGAAATGCATCAATACATACTTTGGTGTCATAACCAATGGTGTATCTTAGAGATACATCAATACATATCTTGAAATTACCAAAGAAGTAATATCTTGAAATTACCAAAGAAGTAAATATACCATGATGTTACTACCAATGATGTATTTCAGAGATGTGTCATTGCATACTGTACTGCCAAAACAATGTATTTTTAGAGATGCATTGATACATATCTTGATGTAATAGCCAATGATGTATTTTAGAGACACATCAATACATACCTTAATGTTACACCAATGATGTATTTTAGAAATGCATCAATACATACTTTGGTGTCATAACCAATGGTGAATCTTAGAGATACATCAATACATATCTTGAAATTACCAAAGAAGTATTTTAGAGATGTGTCAATACATGCTAATGATGTACTTTAGAGGTGCACCAATGCATACTTTGCTGTTATAGTCAACAATGTATTTTAGAGATGCACCAATTCATACCTTAAAGTTATAGTCAATGATGTATTTTAGAGCTGTATCAATACATACCTTCATGTTAAAGTCAATGATGTATTTTAGAGATGCACCAATACATACCTTGATGTCATAACCAATAATGTATTTTAGATATGCATCAATACATACCTTAATGTTACACCAATGATGTATTTTAGAGATGCACCAATACATACCTTGATGTCATAACCAATAATGTATTTTAGATATGCATCAATACATACCTTAATGTTACACCAATGATGTATTTTAGAGATACATCAATACATACTTTGCTGTGGTAACCAATGATGTATTTCAGATATAAATCAATGCATCAATACATGTCTCGATGTTACAACCAATGTGTTTTAGAGACGCATCAATACATACTTTGATGTCATGACCAACGACATATTTATAAGATGCATCAATACATACTTTGATGTTATGACCAATGGTGTATTTTAGAGATGCATCACTACATGCCTTGATGTTATAACCAATGATGTATCTTTAAGGTGCATCAATACATACCTTAATGTCACAACCAATGACATATTTTAGAGATGCAACAATAAATACTTTGCTGTCATAACCAATGATGTATATTAGAGATAAATCAATGCATCAATACATACCTTGATGTTACAACCAATGCTGTTTTTAGAGATGCATTAATACAAATTTTGATGTCATCAACAACGATATATTTTAGATGCATTAATACATACCTTAATCTTACACCAATTATGTAATTTGAGGTGCATCAATACATACTTTGCTGTCATAACCAATGATGTACTTTAGAGATGCATCAATACATACCTTGATGTCATAACCAATGATATAATTTAGTGATACATTAATGCATACCTTGATGTCATAACCAATGCCATGTGCGCGGCACATCTGGAAGAAGACACTGTAGTGTACCACAGACAGGTTGGTGTGTCGTAAGTGGGTGCTCATCACAGCATAACGGTTTGTGTTCGGGGCAACCTGGGGTCACAAGTGCAACATATATTTTAGAGCTAGCTATACTATGTACACTTGGAGGGATCCTGTTGTATGTATACATAACAACAAAAATTAATCCTGGTATTATTTAGAATGTGAACAAAAATGCAATGTTGTCTTAAAAAGATGACAGTACAGTGTAAAGAAGACAGCTCAGCTGACTCTGTCTTAACAGCAAACACTTACAGCTAGCAAACACATAAAAAGTCACAGTATGTATAAAACCAAATATACATTTGTTCACACTTGTACCTGAATACTAACTATGCTACTATGTAATCTCCCTGATTATTAGGTAATCAAAATTGAAAGACAAATCCTAGATGCATGTAACAGGACCACCATCTGGTGGGCAGACTTGGTTGAGACCAAGTCAATGAGCATTCCATATTCTTACTAAGTTTGAAAAGAATCCAGCAATGTTTTTTCTTTTTTTTTTTCTTTTTTTTTTTGAGATGTTTAAAATTTGAAAAACAACACACAAGTGAATAAAAAGAAAGAATAAAAAATTGAAATACTACTTTTTGAATAAATTATATTATAGGAGTACCCAAAACTATACCTATGAAATTTCACCCAATTGGCCAAGAGGTTTTGCAAGATGCAGTTTTAAGAAATTTGAGGAAACAAATGCAGAACTCACACACAAGAGGGCTGTGGGAACAGCCTGTCCTCAGCTACCTTTGACATCTAACCCACAGGAAGTACCCCCCCCCCCCCCACGGTCTAGCGGTATCCAGAAGTGTTCCTATCCAATTTTAGAGCAATGGGCCAAGCAGTTTAGGAGTTGCCTCCAAAGCAGACCCAAGTTGCCTATTTTGTCTACTCAGCTAGGGTCTGCCCTTCTTTGACAAGGTCAGACTGTTTAGCACTGGAAAAGGTGAGATTCTAATTGGTTAAGTATGGTTACTCTGGTAACATACTTCAGTACACTAGGGATCAGAGGCTGCTACTGGTCAAGGCAATAATAATGAACTTCCTGATTGGTGTCTCAGTCCAGGAGGAGGGTCATGTATAGTTTTGTTTTCCTTACTATAAATAAAATCCTGTCAAAGAAGGCAGACCAAATGTAGTAACACAGAACTTGGTCTGCTTTGCAGGCAACTTTGGAGGAGAATGTTCAGGATTTTGCCCAAAAATTTACAAACAAAAAAAAATAGAAAAGTGTCAAAAGGACATGGATGCTCCCACCTGTCATTGCCCCCACCGGCATTGGAAAGAATAATATGGCATGTAACTGGGGTAAGACCTCAAACACTTTTTGAGATACATGCGACATGAATGTAACAAGTCTAAAGTCGAATCAACATTCCCTAAGTTAATTAATGATTAATTAACACAAGTAATTAATCCTAGGGAGAAACAAAACCCCACATGCACACTTTCATATATTGATAGATGTTACCACAAAGTTTCATGGTTGTACCTTGAATGCTTTTGGAGATATGCGAGACACAAATGTGACAAGTCTAACCTCGAATCAACATTTTCCCTACGTTAATTAATGATTAATTACCACAAGATAATTAATCCAAGAGAGAAACAAAACCCCAGGTGCACACCTTCATATATTGATAGATGTTTGCACAAAGTTGCATGGTTGAAGTTCAAATACCTTTTGAGATACATGCGAAACAAATGTGACAAGTCTACCATCGAATCAACATTTTCCCTAAGTTCTGAATGATTAATTAAGACTGTATAATCAACCCAAGAGACAAACAAAACCCGAGGTGCATACCTTAATATATGGATAGATGTTTCCACAAAGTTTCATGGTTGTACCTTGAATGCTTTTGGAGATATGCGTGACACAAACGTGATAATTTTAACGTCGGATGGACGGACAAGGGCAAATCTATATGCCCCCCCCCTTGTGGCATAACCACTTAAACAAACTCAATGGAGAACCACTGAAAGTACATTTCCATTGAATTTGAAGATCTGGCTAACCGTTTTTTGAGAAGAAGCGTATAAGACAAGGCAAAAGCCTTAATGGACAGAGGTTAATTGTGACCCGGGTTTTTCATCCCACTGGATCTCGTCAGGCAGCAAGGATAACTCCCAAGACACCCATTTCATATGTGCACGAGTAACTTCGCTGTTGTCAATTATAGAGCTGAGTGTGATGATGTTCAACAGCATCGTGCATCTCTGTGGCATTGTTGTCACACGGGACAAGCTCCAAAAGCATTTTTTAATCTATGATCCTTCCAAATAAGGAAAGGTGATGATGTGGGACCAGCCAGGGTCAGACAGTGCAAAATAGGTTGGGTTAAGAAAATCCTGGTTCAAAGGTTTGACCTGGAAGCCCTGTTTAGGGTCAGGAGAAATTGTAAACATACAATTTCCAAAAGTGTAATTTAGCAGTTACTCCACTATTAAACACAGAATGTTTCAACAGCAGCGTAGGTATAGGGCATAAAAAGAGCTGATGACAGAAAAGGTATTTTTAAACAAATTTTGGAGTAAATTTCAAACACAACAAATTTTGAGCAGCACAGAGACAGACAGACTGACAGACTGCAGTCATTCTACCTCATCCTCCTGTTGTCGTCTGCGTCGTGACTTCTTTTCCTCGCGTTTTGGTATTGGTATATCAAAGAAGTGAGTCTTCATATCTAAAGTTCCATGTGTGACATACTGCATTAGGTGAAACATTGCCAAACTGTCATCATACGACAGGTTCAGGTCTGTGGCCCACAACTTCTGCTCCATCTAGTGGTAAAAATGATAAACAAAAATATCACTGACTCATGAGCTTCATGTGTTGTAATGCTGCAAAGACAGTCAAAAAGTGTTGACGAAGTTTCAGTCTTACACATATGTGGTCATGTAAGATGACTTTGGAAATAAGTACAATAAGAGTTGATATGCTTTACACCAGGGTATCACAAATTTGACAATTTTTATTTTTTTACAAAAAAAGCTATAAAATTTTAATAAAAATTTTATAAAAAAAATAGAAAAATAAAATATAAAATAAAACCAAACCAACAACTGATGATAGAGCTTGGTTACTCACAGTTTTGCTCTCGATGAAAGTAACCAAGTCAATGGCAAAATAGCCTACAACCCCTCGCGCCTTGCAAGCCTCCGCCACTCTGAAGCAAACATCGTTCAGCTGGTCTGGTTCTACTGACGACTGTGGTACTGACATGCCCCAGCACTGGAACTGACTGAGCGCGTGGATTTGGTCACCCATGGACACCAAACTGATGCGGCCATTGGGCTCGATCAGCATGTTGGCTGTCAGATTGGTGACGCTGTCTGAGGGAGGACATGCCTCAATCACGCCACCTGGTAAGGTAAATAGACAACACCTGTGCACTCTCTCATTTACATATACATACATGCATACAGTCATTCTGTTAACTCATTAAATGACTTCACATCTTAATCTTGTTGTCATTATGGTTTTATTCTAGTCTTCACTCTTTTATGTAAACTTCAGTCTTTAATTCACCTCTCCCTGATTTAACTTTGTTTGTTTTTTAAGGATGAACAAAACAATGTGTTGAAAGTTTGAAATTGAAAAAAGCACTTCGCAAAAGGACTGACTGATTTCAAAATGCCAGCAATTTCACAAATGGAGTGTCTTTTGTGTTCTCTCATCTATAAATGTCAACAGACTATCAAAAGTACTATCATATACCATAATTTATAACTTTTAACTGATGCATACAAATACAAGCAGTGCCAGTTCTTGGTTGAGAAGAGAAAATTGCCCTGAATGAAATAACACACTGTAAATTGCTTTAATTTTGCTGTATTCTTACTGTCAATTATTTCATTGATGGCAAAAACTGTGAAAATAAAAACACAGTGAAATAGTATTTTAAAATGGTTTCAATAGGAATCATGTCAAAAATTATTATAAATAGTTAAATTAAAACTACACTGAAATGTCAAAAACACAACAACAACAACAACAACAACAACAAAAACAAAAAACAGTGAAAATTTAAACATGTGATAATAAAGCAATTTACAGTAAAATCTTTTAGCTGTGATAAAAGAACATGCTTCCAAACCAATACCTTGACTGAGGAATGCCTGCAGGAACTTGTCCCAGTTTTTGTACACAGTCGTGTTGACAGGTGTGGCATGTTTGACCAGCACGTCCGGGATCTCTGCATGAATCTTGATGTATGCTGCCTCCTGCAAGAATAAATGTCAATCTCTTTTATTTTCTGGAGTTCTGATATTCTGTGAAATCCCAGCCTCATGGGTGTAGAAAAAATACTGCATGTAGGTATATTTATGGATTGGGAAAACTTCATCGGGTTAGGGTGATTGTGTTTCATGTTTTCTCATGTATTTGTTTTGCAGGAATCAGCGAAAAATGTTAAATTTTACAAGTTTCCTGGATACATATACATGAAAGCTGGTTTTATGCATACTAGCTGGCTTGACCTTCATATGGCAATTACAAGCATAATGCAGGAAAGAAATGTCTGTGTCACTGAAAGCCTTAATATCATTCTCATGTCTTCACCAATCTGCTGGTTGCAAGTAGCAAAATGACAAACTTTTTTCATGGGCAATACTTAAGCTGTTATTTGCTGGTAGCAGGTAAAATCTGTGAAATTAATGGTTTTATAGCATCTATGATTATTTGACATGCATATAATGCTGTAGTCTTTTGTCACAGATTTGCTGCTGGGTCAGAGAGCATTGGAACTCTTGAGATCCTTTGATGTGTGAAGATGCATCAATATATAAAATGCTAATGTCATTTTTTTTTCTCCTGTGAAGTTTGAGCAGTTTACAAGCCGCAACAAAATCTTCCTATTGACATTTTTTTCTGTTGATCAATGAACTGTTTGCACCGCAGGTACAAAACTAAAGGCGTATGCTCAGTTGGCTTACCTGCGCCCATTTCTTGCTCCATTTCTCCCCATACCTCTGTGCCTCTTTCAAGGCCCATGGGTAGCACCTCATGTGGTCTGCAATGTCACAGTAGGCGATGCCTCGACCATCAAACTCATCGTCCAGCTTAAAGAGCCACCGCCGCACGTCTAAGTTTTCTGTGACCAGCTGAGCTAAACACTCGTGTAACTGTAGAACAATCAAAGAATACATATTTCGTGAACTGTGACTAATGCAAAAATTTAATGAATCATCTATCGCACATGGTGTATGCACGAAGTTTCGCAGTTTCATGACACCCAACACATTCATCTCTCGCAAGTCCTACAGTGTAATGAAACCTGTCTGTATCAAAAGATATGTTCATAATCATACAACTTTAACTGAGCATAGACACTCTCTATAAGCATGACAACACTGAAACAAAGTAACCCTCTCCTGGGTAGGACTCGACTGAGTCAACAGCTTTCCTTGGTGTGGGTTGGACACCAAAGTTGTGAACTAGGGGAATACTGTCCGGCTGAGTCTCTCTCATTCAAAATGACTTCCATTAGCCAATAATACAATATTAAACAAGACGACACTTTACATTCGAGCGGTTTTGGTCTTGCAGGTTAAGTGGGTAGAGTTAAATGACAACTTGTAGTGGTTCCTCGTGACAGATCTCACCGTATCATATATATATTCACACTGTATATGGCAAAAGACAAAACCATCGAGTCAGACAGGATAGTGACTCACCTGGGGTAAGCTGTACACATCAAATTCCCCTGGTGGCACCTCCACGCACGCACTGGCGAAGATACGCTTGGACCCCGACTTTGTTGAGTATAGGTGAGCTACTTCAGGTTCTGGACAAAGTATTGGTACATCTAGCTCACTGGCTACAGACAGGTCATCCACATGGGGGTGTCCCGTCACAATATACGCCTCCCGTCCACGAATCAGGTTCTTGATACGTTTTATGGCCCGAGGACTGTATTTGAGGTGAGTGCTAAGACACATATGATGTGTCTGAGGAACACATAAACACAGGCATCATATAGACATAAAGTGTAACCTGATACGACTTGTTGGCTACTAGAGGTCTTTCTTTTTCAACGCCAAATAAATGAGGCCTTGAAACAAGGAATTCTGGGTTGCATTTTACAAAAATTTCTTGACATAGCATGAAGGCAAATGCAGATTAATACCTTAGCCAGAGTTACTCCAGAAGTTGTAAAGTTTTAAGACATCACAGCAATAGGGTAGGGCATACATAGCAATTGTTTCCAATGCCTCCAGTAATTTTGTAATTATTTCCAATGTCTCCAGTAATTTTGTCTTCGTTTTTAATGCCTCCAGTAATTTTGTGTATGTTTTCAATGCCTCAAGTAATTTTGTTTACTTGGTATATTAAGCTAGTGTCTAAGCTAGTGTCTTTTTAGCTTTCCACCATGTATACAATCATATAATTACAATTTGCAATTCAATATAATAAGACTAAGAAAAATTTAAGCTACAAAGAAAACATAAACTTGGTGAATATTATCAAATTTCTTTGAAAGGATTCCCACACATACATTACTTTTCTTGGGTTATTTACCCGCACTTGATCATAAACTAATCATTTAACCCACACATAAAAACACTTAGTACTTACAGGGAAACTTTTCGTTCCTTCTGGAGTGATGATTTTGTACCTGTCCGTCACCTCTGCCTGATCTTCTACATTGCCGCTTTCAATGGCTGCCTTGAGTCCCAGTAGCTTTGTGTAATACTGAAAGGTTTCGTCATTGACGGACACCGGAGACACGTAGATCACATCCACATTGGGGTCTGCGACAAAGAGACAGAAGGACCACAGTCAAGTCTTCTGGCATAGCAGCATTTTCACCCTTTCCCTCCTTCAATTCAGACTGAGTTTAGGACTAAGTCAACGGCTTAATTTCCTTGGCATATGTTGGGAACTTTGTGCCCAACCCACACCAAGGAAAGCTGTTGCCCTGGGGATGCTAACTGGACAAATCTTCATAACAGTACGAAATTGAAATTAACAGAGAAGATATTTGCTTCCGACAAAGCTAATGTCCTAGAGACAAATGTAAATAAACAAAATTCCTCATAAATATACATGTATTTATGCATATATATAGATACACACACACACACACACACACACACACACACACACACACACAAACACACACACACACACACACACACACACACACATACACACAATGTTGGCATGCCTCAACAAGCAAACATGTTCTATGTATTTGACCTAATAAAGCTGATTTGTCAAATCATTCAGTTTTCAATCAAACCCATCTGAAGTTTCTTAGCAATATCTGTGTATAGAGATTTCATGGAACAATTGTGGATATTCACAAGGTTTCTGCCCATCTTAATTTTACTCATGTGGTCTACAAATGACATACCTCAATCACTGCATCAGTATCATACTGTCATCTCTGCTTCAACTTTCAGATACCGATATGATAAAATAATGCTGAGGTAAGGATTTGTTTAGTTGAGCATCTAACAAGTATCCAAGGCACGTCAAATTGAAAGGGTTAAAAAAGCCAAAAAACAATCATGTCTCAAGAATCATATTTGCCAGGGTATATAAAATCCTTCTACCTCGAGTGTCACAAAGTCGTGCCATCTGCATGTTCTGCCTGATACCAAAATCATCGATGGTGTTTCTGATGTGCTGTGAATGACCGAGGGAGGGAATGTGGATAATGACCCGCTTTGAACTTTGGATACGATCCCATGACTTCGCAAAAGTCTGCAAATGAATGGAACACAAATTTATACACATACTGCCTCTTCAAAATGAATCAATTTCCAATATTTGTATGACATTTGTAGGTGATTTAAAATCTGATACTGATAAACATCTTACTCAAACAAATTTTTCTGATTTCTTTTTTAATTACTTTGCCATGTAAATATACCTAGCAAACAACAACAAACTAAATTTCTCAGATTTCTACATAAATTTCTGACTGACAACATTTTAAGTGTTATCTTTATAATCTCTGTGGATAAAGAATTTGTGAACTTAATGCTTATGCATAATAGTGCTATTTGTCACATTACCTCTCAGCTTAAATGCAATGCAGCTGATGGTACTATTTCTCACCTTGGCCCTGATCCTGAATGCTTCCAATTGGTCTTTCCTGGTGGTCACCAGTTGTTTTCTGACTTTAGCCATTTTCACGTTCATTACCCATGAGATGGCAATCACTCCCGCAGCCCACTTACGTCTACGATAGTCTAAGTAACGTAAACGCTCACAGTATGCCTTGAATGTGGCCTGGATCTTGGCTGCAGCTAGGTCTTCTCCATTGGGACCGATGAAACGCCGACCCTGAATATTGTAACAGTCATACATTAAGTTCCGTTCTTTTTTTTTTTTTAAATGAATATAATTTTAACCAAAACTTTGATTTTTTTGTTAGTCATGTGGAATTTTCATAAATCATTTTGTGGTGCTAGAACTTAGAACTACGACTAAGTCCACGATGTTTCTCTAGTAGAGTCAATGTTACACTAATCACATACCTTGTACTGCCACATTTAGCTTTTGAGTCAAACAAAATCTTTACACATATAAAGAGGCTCAAACTCCTCCACTGTCAGCAGGAGAACTCCTGGTCGGTGGATGGGTGGCAGGTCCTGTCCTTCAACCCCCTCCCCCCCCCCCCACCTTTTCATTCCGTTCTAAGGGATAGTGTTTTACGGTATGCACTGCTATCTGTATACTTTACTTAGTTAGCTTGTCACTAATTTGTAATTATTTTCTCAAGGAGTTTAATTTCTCTTTCCAACCTAAGTTTTGTATGTTTTCTCTTGTATTCATGTTTATGCTTATTTCGATGTATTTATTTCCCCATACTTGAGGGTTGAATAAAATATTATGTACATGGGTATTGTTGATTAAAGTTCCATTTTTTTTTTTTTTTTGGACACTTCTTTGGTGTGCAGTGCCACTGAGGTAATCCATCGATCGTGACATGCCCTTTGATGGAACATTGTATAACGATTCCTGCTGGTCCTGAACATTTAATGTCTTCCTTCGTTTGAACACAAAACAAGCAGGATAACCATCATATAAACCACCAAGGCTGTGATACGTTTGTATGTTGGCATCATTCCCTGTCCACAAACATGCTTTCGGCATGCCACCTGATTTCATGGTGCCGCCATGATACCAGTCTTGTTTGGGGACGTTGCTACCTGTAGCCATGTGACCAACTGTTAAGTATGATTGACAGGTGACATTGTTCCACTAGGTGGCTGACAACCAGAAGAAGGACACATGGACATTCAGATGTCCACATGCCTGTGTGTTTTTTGCATTTTCTCATATTTCTTCTTTAGTTAGGCACTTGAAATTTTGCCAACTGATCGAAAGAAAACTTGAGATAGTTCAAAACCCTACAGACTCAGCACACCACTTGAACACAAGTCTTTCAGTTATCTACCACTGGGGTAAATTATCACGCATGGTTTTTGATGCCATAAAATCCATTTCGGTTATTTCTTAGCCAAAATCAATAAACCTCATCATCCCCCTGTCCTTCTAGGTAGTACTGCCATACCAGAGGAATGACGCCCATACCCATCTTGGAATTACTCTAGCCAACAATCTTTCTTGGCGTGCGCATGTCACACTCATCACAAACAAAGCCAGCCAGTGTATTTGACTTCTTCAAAGATTCAAATTTAAGTTATCCCGAAAAAAAAAAACACTGGAAAGATTATATTTTTCAATGGTTAGGCCAATTCTTGAATATGGTTGTGTTACCTTTTATAATTATGGGCAAGGTCTGAGTGATCTACTTGATGCGATTCAGTACGAGGCAGCTAAAATATGCACTGGCACACTAAGGCACACATCTCATAACAAACTCTTAGATGAACTTGGTTGGCCAACACTGGCCAGTAGACGCAAATATTTCAAATTAATCCTTTTCTATAAAATGAATTTTAACTTAACTCCTTCCTATCTATCCAACAGCCAACAGCAACCCTCGCCTCTTCAAATGCCAAACCCATTGGGGGGAGGAACACCTGAGCTGCTGGGTGCGCTGGCGCCTCCACAGTGGCAGTGTGAGTATGCAGCCAGGGTGCTTCGGCTGCGCCCAGCAGTATACATCTTGCATCTGTCTATACAGTCGGCCTATAACCTCCCCTTCAGTCGCTCCCTCTGTTGAGGATGCATTTGCTTGTTTCTAAGTCTATTTGTGTATATGTGCATGTTTTTTATTGGACTGGAATGATAAATATTGAGTTTGTTGTTCAATTGTATTACAGCATGTCTACCTGAGTGCATAGTCACATGTTTGTACATTGTATTGTCCTATGCGTCTTGTACATGTATATATAATTTTGTGCGCCTCCATGTCTGGAAAACCCCTAGATTAGTTATATTCTGTACTATTGGGTAATCCAGTGAAAATAAATGTTTAAACTAAACTAAAGGACATTTATCTTGTAAAAAATGTGAAAATTTCAAAATCAACCATGCAAAGGTTTTTGGTGTCTTACTTGTCCCTATGATACATTTTGCCAGCCTTCCACTTATGAAAAAAAAAGCTTCACACTTAAAAACACAAATAAAGGGATGATAATAAAATTTAAGGTTTCTCTGAGTCATGGATATTAAAATGAACCAGAGCCCCATTTCAACTACTGTTTTTCATAAATCATCTTGCAAACTACACAAACATGGGTGGGAGCTTCTCTCCCTTGATTCTACTGCTAAGTTGGAGTCTGTGCAAGTGCAGCATGTAATAAATCAGCTCAGCTGACTTAGGGTGCTCAAAACTAAACTCACAGGTCTGCGTATGATACTCTCTACGTCTTCTCTGTTGACTATGACCGATAACATGTCGTCCACGCTGGGTGCCTTCTCCAGCTCAAACTCTAGAGACAGGTCAGCGAGTCTGATATAACAACCAAAATTGACGAAATTAAAAACAACATATATGTTTAACAAATCTACCAGTGTTAGAAAACATTAAATTATGATGAAAAAAGATATCTAGCACTAAGAATGTTTGTGATACATTGTATATGCTTTCTTTCTGTTAAATGCTATAAAAAAAAAAATAAATACATGTAGATCTAAAGAATAAAGGGATGGCACACTCAAAACACTTTTTAACTGCTTTTCACTTTTTTGGGAAAGATGTTTCTTGGGTCTGAAATTTGAACATCTAAATGCTAACATACCAAAATTTAAATTTTTGACATCATTTAACAATCTGATTAACATGTGAGGCAACTTTCAACTAAACAAACAGATAACTTTATATTTTCACATCAACCACAAACTATTAAAACAGCATTTAATAGCTTCAGCCAAATTTGAAAATTTATATGCTACATTCTAATAGCTTAATATAGCTGAGGTAAAAATGGAATTTCCTTTTAATACCTATGTTGTAAGTTATGAAAAGTGAAAGTGAAATTGTGGTACATTAAGTGAGAGCTGGCAGATGTGTTCTTACTTGTCTCCATGTATAAAGGCTATAGGCACAGCATAGCTAACCAACATCTTCTCCAGGTGTTTCAACATGGTAACAATACTGCAAGCAAAACACCACAGCTCCATCAATTACAGTATAACCTATTTTCAAAAGCCACCCCTACCCATCACTAAATTCCGGTCTCCTAAAAATGATTTTCTATCATAGCAGATTCAACATGAAAATTACCTACTGCCCTGAGGAGAGGTTCTCTCACAATAGGCTACTTGTGGTCTCTTAAGGAAAGCAACTACTGCATAGTTAAAACCTGTCTTGAAATATCACCCCACGGATTATAAGATTGTGGTCTTTCCAAACAGGTGGTTTTTATACATAGTAGGTATGAATAAGATGAGAAATACACAGCAAGTTAACCAAAATTTATTCTTTCAAGGCAGGGTATCCTGTGAAGCCAAGGACCATGCCCGAAGGCAGGGACTACTCGGTACTTGAACATTTTCTAGAAACTCTGAAATTTTGCCGTCACTTATTTTTCATGGGCACATGTGCAGCGTGGATGTACTGCTTACTATCTGATGCAAAATGCCACAAAGATTAGCTTACAACAGTCTTGGCTTCTCTTAACTCATTCCACCCTAATGACACTTTTTCCCACTAATACAGTGAAACCTCATTATAATGACACTCAGATATCCAATATACTCAATATAATGACACAATTTTTGTGGGAAAAAGTTTATTTTCTTTGTTATTTGATTCATTTATATATATTGAATTACCTGACACATTTCATGGGGAACAGATGGTGTTATTAAAACGAGTTTTCATTATCTAAATGTCGTCTGCTAATTGTATTTTATTAATTTAGGGATTATTTTACAAAATTTTGGACAAAACTTGAATGGAAGATCATTCCACATTATATGCCCATGGTCAACAGCTTTGCTTGGTGCGCTCTGGGTGCAATGTGCTCAGAGCACGCCATGGAAAGCTGTTTGACTTGGTTTTCAATCCGGGTGGAATGAGTTAATGGCTACAGCTAAATGGATTTACAAAATTGACCTGACCTGCCCCACGACAGACAGTAGTGCTGCTTGAAGGCCAGGAACTCCTGTGAGAGGTCCCTGACTTTGCCATGCTGAATGGCAAAGCGGTGATGTCTGTCTTTGAAATCACCGCTGGCTGGTGTGGTGGGCGGGGGCTGCAAGAAGAAGACACCAATTAAGATGCATTAATTAAAAATTGACACACAGATACAAAAAAAAAAAATGCATAACGGTACCTTTGTCCTGATGAGTGTAGTACATTTAACTATTTGAAAGAGAAATGTTAGGCCTAGTAGCTAGTACAAGGTTTATGATATTCACCCTTTTAATGACCAACCCTTTGCTGTGCGACAGACACTTTTTAACTTGTATCCAACTTAACTGATTAATTTCTGTACATTCCAATTCCTTCTAAAAAGAGATTTATTCAAGTCAAGTCCCAGCATGCTTCTCATGATAGATCCCATGCTTCGCTTCCTGTGACTTGTCAGGCAATGCCATGCCATTAATCAACACTTATACCACCATGAAATGGCTATTTTTTTTTCTTTAATCTTATTTTTCTTTCCACAAACAGAAACTGTTTTGAAGGACAACTTTAAGTTGACAGTTACCAGGCTGCCATTAGCCCTAAATCACCAACATTTTCTTACCATGAGTTAGAAAAGAATATTAACTGCTTACAGATTAAAGAATGTCATATACTAAGAAAAAAGTGGGGACAATTATACTCACAAGGGGATGAAGTGGCATCTCCACAGTTTTCACAGCAAGTGGTGTCTTCGCAACTTTTTGTGCAGACCCTACCCTGCCACTGCTGATACGACTCTTCACAGCAACATCTGGTGATGGAGACGGAAGCTTTGTAGATGCAGCTGGATGCTCACCATCTCCTGGTTTGGTACTGGGATCAAATCGGACACTGGCCAAGTTAAATGTGCCCTCTGAAAATGAAAAATTGTCATGATGCAATTTGCCAAGACCCTCCACAGTTTCATTAAAACTTTTTAGAGTGACAAAATGCACGACACTTGTTTATGTGCAAGATGACCATGGGAAAAGTATTTACAGAAAGTTAAGTTTAACAAATATTACAGATCAGCTGAATCAACACAACATGGTGATAAAAAAAGAGTATTCTTCATTGGTGCAGCTTGACACTGGGATGGATGGGCTTTATCCTGGAGGGTGTGTGTTGCTTGGGGTCTTGATTTTTCACCTTTTTAAGTGCACAGTGCAGTAATTAAGAAGAATATGGTACCTTATGTTTCCTGTACATTTGGAAAATAGGTTAATAACATCTGTTAAACTCATTCCCTTGTCATGTAACTTTTACAAAAGAAACACAACTTTTGGTGCTTAATACAGCGTAGGGCAGCAGTTAATATGAATATTCCCTATTGGCAAGAACCAACCATTGCTAGCAGGCTGAGCCTGTGATTTGTCTTTTTCCTTTGGGTTATGCAGTGGCGCCACCTTGTGCCTAACTGGGTTGGGGTCAAGGGTCAGGTCAGCTGCAGGAGGTATCAGTCCTCTCTCAATTAGACTGAGAATTCCTTTCTGGGCATCATCCTCTGTGATGGCTGGTGGGACCAGCTGAAACAAAAGAAAAACATATTACATATTCATCAGACAAATGGTTTTGAAAGCTAAACCTTTTGCTGTTCATTTCACGCAAACACATGCATGCATCCAATATCTCATGCAAACCAGGCTGAAAAAAAAAAAATAAAAAAATAGAAGACATTCACAAAATTTGATAAGACTTCACTGTATTTGGCAATTGAGAACATTTCATTAAGAAACCTTATTACACAATCAGCATTAACATACAAGATTGACCTATATTTGTCTCCACACACCAACATCAAGAGCACACGGGTGCACACCTGTCTGGCCATAATTCAATCCATTCCACTAACAATTTGACATCTCACAGTGGCTGAAAATAATGAAATTAATTTGACACTTTCCCATCAAAACTGTCTTAAGAGGGCCAAACCTGTCAGGTCATCTGTTTAATTATTGTTTCCAATGTTTGTGTTAATAAAACCACGTTGAGTCAGTTGATTCTTTGGGAGATTTGTCGTGATGATATATCTGAGGCAGCAAGCTGAATTTCCGTGAAAGTTTGACAAGCAAACCCAAAGTAATAAACACTGCCATCCCACAATAAATCCAATGAGGAAAGGGTCAAGTTTTCATTTAAAAATATCCATAATCAATTCACACAAACCCTGTGCTTTTTCACAGAATCGTAATTCCCTTACACGCAGATGCTCACAATACTGGCCTCCAACATGTTCCCATTCGTCCACACCATTCACAGCATTTGGAGTCTGAAAAGTGAGGAAAATCTTACCTGAGGGTCAACCCTGTTTGCCCGAGGTAGGACAGCCAGGGGTTCCACTGTGGACCCCTTTGCCACCTGGTTACCCAGTGACTGCAAGTAAATACACTTTCATGTATCATGTCGTCAGTGAACACAATGTGATCAATGTGATATTCTAAACATCCTCCATTAACATTTTGGACAGGAGTTCTGTTCTATGGAGCATGCCAACTTCCCCTTGGTTTCCACCTGCTGCAGGTGGAGATGTCTGGGGGATAAACAAAAATTGCTTCACTCATTGGTTGAAAATGTCATGACACAGGAAGCAGGTGCTGCCACCATGCAGAACATTTAGTGTATCTGACATGTGCTGTTGGATAATAAGGCTTCTCTCTGTATCACAAAGAGTAGGAAAACTTGATTATCTGCAGCTGGCTTGACCTGAATTCTCTGTAGATTAAATCCACAAAACGAGACAATTTTGAATCATGGGTCCTTGGAAAGATTATGTAAAATTTACTACTGAAGGGACCATGATAAAATAAAAAATTTGGAGCTCACTGCTGAAATTACATTCAAGTTTTGATGGCAACTGAGAATTCATTACTATTTACAAAGGACCATTAAAAAAATATGATAAATAGTGATTTTTTAAAACAGGTGTCCAGGTAAACTTCTATTCAAAACTTTTATCACAAAGCACTTTTTTGCTGAGGATTGCATCAACATTTCTCTATTGAATACAATCAGGTGTACAAGTTTAGATGCTTTTGCAAAAAAGCAAAAATAACCCATACTTACACAATGCACATCAAAACATCATAAAACAATAGATTATTGTTTTTAATCTGCTTGGTTCATGCTCCAGAGATTTCACTTGATATCTCGCATTTTGCTGAATAGACTTCATTCAATGTTGCTTTACTTGGTCAAAGGTATGATGTACATTCCATTGTACATGCATGAGCATTCAGGTCACAATGACCTATATTGCATGCATGATGCTTTCACCATGCTTAAAGATTATACCACTTTTATCCTGTGAATCTCAAAGGCTAACTACAGTGTAGATAACATCTGTGATCTACGCCTTTGTGTTTCCTTAAGTAACAAGATATGTTTGTAAAACATAGATGCCCCCCGCCCTCATTACCCTTGCCCTCGCTACCCTATTGGTAGTGGTAGATGGGGCACTCGTGACCTTACAAAATTAGAGAAGGTTGATCATACATCAATCTCACATATCTTTAAACTTTAACCTAGCCCTTAAAAAGCGACTAAAAACCTGGACAATATGAAAGTTATAGCTGAAAAATTAGTCATGATTTAGCAACCATATTCAGCAAGGTGGCTTTATGACCTTGGAAATTAGGGCAAGGTCACTCATTTTCACTTGACCTTCTTCAGTTATTGTGCAAAAACCACAGGAAGTCTACTGTCTGTGTGTGACCCTCAAAACTGGGTCAAGGTCACCCATCTACAAACTCAAACTAGCCCTTATAGGCAACCATAAAGCTGTGCAATATAAAAGTGCTACCTCTAAAATGCAAGTTATCATGCAGAAACAGTATTCAACCAAATGGCTCTGTGACCTTTGAAATTAGATCAAGGTCACCCATCTTCAAACTTGACCTAGCCCCGAATACAGACAATTATCCAGTGCAATATTTAATTATTGGTTTTAAAACCTGTTCAGTTATCATGTGGAAACCAAAGTTAACTCAGGTACCAACGTGACCTTGGAAATTAAATCAAGGTCACCAAACTTTTAAACTTCTTCTAGCCCTTAGCAAGAACTATAGACCTGTAAAGTATCAAAGTCCTAACTCAAAAACTTCTTGAGTTATTGTACAGAAACCACAGGAATTCTACAATCTCTCTGTGACCCTGAAAACTGGGTCAAGGTCACCCATCTTCCAACTCAATCTAGCCCTTACAGAGAACCATAAAGCTGTGCAATATAAAAGTTCTAGCTCCAAGGTTTAAGTTATCATGCAGAAAGCATGAAACTATATTCAGTAAAATCGCTCTGTGACCTTTAAAATGAGGTCAAGGTCATCCATCTTCACACTTCGCCTAGCCCCAAATATGGACTACAATCTTGTGCAATATAAAAGTCCTAGCTTAAAAAACTCTTCAGTTATTGTAAGGAAACCAAAGTTTAGTCAGGTACCACTGTGACCTTGGAAAATTAGGTCAAGGTCACCCATCTTCAAACTTTGCCTAGCCTATAACTAGAATGATACACATCGACAGTATCAAAGTCCTAGCTCAAAAACTTCTTGATTTATTGTGCGAAAAACCACAGGAATTCTACAATCTCTCTGTGACCCTGAAAACTGGGTCAAGGTCACTCATCTTTAAACTCAACCTAGTCCTTACAGAGAACCCTAAAGCTGTGCAATATAAAAGTTCTAGTTCCAAGGTATAAGTTATCATGCAGAAAGCATGAAACCATATTCAGTAAAGTCGCTCTGTGACCTTTAAAATGAGGTCAAGGTCATCCATCTTCAAACTTTGCCTAGCCTCAAATATGGACTATAATCCTGTGCAATATAAAAGTCCTAGCTTAAAAACTTTTTGAGTTATTGTGCGGAAACTACAGGAATTCTACAATCTCTCTGTGACCCTGAAAACTGGGTCAAGATCACCCATCTTCCAACTCAACCTAACCCTTACAGAGAATCATAAAGCTGTGCAATATAAAAGTTCTAGCTCCAAGGTTTAAGTTATCATGCAGAAAGCATGAAACCATTTTCAGTAAAGTCGCTCTGTGACCTTTAAAATGAGGTCAAGGTCATCCATCTTCACACTTCGCCTAGCCCCAAATATGGACTATAATCTTGTTCAATATAAAAGTCCTAGCTTAAAAACCTCTTCAGTTATTGTGCGGAAACCAAAGTTAAGTTAGGTACCACTGTGACCTTGGAAAATTAGGTCAAGGTCACCCATCTTCAAACTTTGTCTAGCTTTTAACTAGGATAATACACCTGTACAGTGTCAAAGTCCTAGCTCAAAAACTTCTTGATTTATTGTGCGGAAACCACAGTCTACCGACCGACCGACCGACATGTGCAAAGCTATATGCCCCACCTTCTTCGAAGGGGGGCATAATTAATCTGATAAAGTGAGTCCTTTTCCCAGCCGACAGCATCTTGGTTGCTATGTAGCATCTGCTGATATATATATATCACACAAATACAAAGTTATTTTATATAAGTTTTAAAGGGATGTCACCAGCATGTGCTAACAAAATCAAACTGTGAAAAAGCAACAATTGTAATTGTCTAATATTGTATATGTTGTCTGATAGACTTGGTCATTAAAAAAAACAAAAAAAACCCAGGCAAATTAACTACAGTGTATCTCCTCTCTCTGTCTGTGTAGCTGGCCATGAAGCCATAGGTTTTTTAATGATGGCCTTGTTGTGAGCTCAGACTTTGCCCCCAGTACAGGCAGAGTGGTGGAACAAGGTATTAGATGCAGACGAGCCCTCTTTTGAATGGCCATCCAAAGAGTAGGTCCAAAGGTGGTCTATGTAGTATGGGTTCTCCACATTTAGGTTAAACAACATGAGAAATGTGGTCTCTTATGCCATGGGATCTTTAATCTGACTAGTTTCACAAAGAACACTGTAATATGGAGCAAGAAGCCATCACAGTTGTCTACCACACAGGATACATCAAACATGCTTACCTTCTGTGAGGTGCGGTCGGCTATAAGAGGTAGCTGTATGCCATAGCTGTCGCTCATCACCTCTCGGTTACGAGGATTGTATGGGTTGTATAGAACTCTCTGTGTCCACAGCTGCTTTGACTATCAAAACACATTAGTAAGTGTCAGTAAGTTGTACATGTGCCTCTGTATATCACATTTTGTAAATGATCATTAATTACATTACATGAAATGTTTCTAAGAGGTATTTACCAATACTAATTCAATTTACATATAATATTAAGTTACCATTCTGTATTCTGGTCTTATCATTTCCATAATAATTATGCAATGATCACAACACTAGAGCACTCAAGATATTTTTGTCCACACTTTCTTCTACACTGTGCCTAACTATATGGGCTGCAATGAAACAATTTTTGCATGAAGTTTTGTTTCACATTGTAATGAGGCATGTATCCAAATTCATATCCTAAAATCTACAAAGGTTTAAAAAAATGGATGCACACAATCCGACAGGGATCTCCTTGAAAGTATTCAACTGGCTGCAGCCCGGGTTTTAACAGGAGCAATGAGTGGAACAAGTCACAGTAAAATATATGCAGAAACAGGATGTGAAACACTTTCGGATCAAAGACGCAAACAAAAATTAGTCCTCATGTTCAAAATAGTAAATGGTTTTGCTCCTGCCTGCCTTTGTAACCTAGTTCCCCAGACAATGGGAGAACAAAATGCATATAATATAAGATCCAGACAAACTATAACACCTCCTATTGCTAGGAAAAACATAGTTATAACTCCTTCCTCCCATCTACAATCTGTGAATGGAATCTTCTTTCAAGATTAATAAAAAATTTGGAAAATGATGACGACTTCAAAAAGAAATTAAACAAAAGTAAACCAAAAAGAAATGAATTGTTCTACTTTGGAGAAAGAAAAATTGCCATAATTCATGCCAGGATGAGAATGGGCTGTTTCCAGTTGAACTTGGGACTTGTTAAAAATGGGCTTGATAGCTTCACCACTTTGTTCCTGTGGTCATTCTGCTGAGGATTACTTCCATTATTTTTTTCAGCGTAGCAAATATCCCATCCAAAGGGACAAACTTCAAACCGAAATTGCATCTTTGGCACCCTTCAACCTAAAAACATTAATTTATCTAATATCAGGTGGAAGTAAAAACGCAAATTATGACATTTTTCGATCAGCACATTCTTATATTAAACCTACTGAAAGATTTAAGGATTAGTCAACTTCAGTAAAGCTTTTAAGCAGGTACTTCTCATTGCAATTTAAATTTATACAAATCTCATCGCCAGTTTAAGATATGGACAATCAAATTAGCACCCACTCGCCCAATAGCCTATCCTCCTTCTCCCTTTCACTTTCTGCTGTCTGTAACGTACTGTGCATGTAACTATATATTATCTGGCATTGTATGTATGTATTGTCACTTTATGTACAAGAAGTCTTAATATAGGCATTGTGCCTGTTGACCAATTGTTTTTTCTAATAAGATATGTTTAAACCAAAAAAAAAAAAAAATTGTGCACACCTTGAAGACTCGAGATCCATGCAATGTGAAATTACTGTGACTGATTATGTAGTTGGTAAATCAGTACATCCTGAAGCCAGCTTGCATCCTAAAGTTCCTATTTTCCTTGTTTTTTATTCAACAAACACGAAAAACAAAATGCATTTTGTATGCAACAAATTCGTGCCTGATCAAAAGAACAAGCTCACAATAGTAATGAAATTCAACACAAAATAACTGTTCAAGTTCAAATAGGCAGAACAACATGAAAATGGGAAAAAAGAAATAAAATTATATTAACAAAATTTTGATCTCTAATATCAGCTTGCATTTAATTGTACAGTTCCTCCTCTCTGAAACATACAAAATGTGATAATCTTCAGCAGAAGTTACTGGCTTACACCAAAGTTTTAATTATTGATCACCAAATTTAAAAACATCTGGATTTTCATTTATTTTAAACTGGCAACAGAATTAGAACATCTGGAGACAACACATTTGGAAGGATTTTTGTGTATACATATTGTGAGATCTCTTAGTTAATGGAATATCTGAACGGATGCTTTAAAAAAAAAAGCTCAACCACACCAAGAAAATGTTCATGTTGAAAAGTAGAATGATCTCAGAACCACATGCTGATCAACTCAGAATTGGTACATGTGCTCAATTGCTTTATTTGGTTGAGAAACATAATGGTAAAAGTGAAGCTTACAAAGTAAGTCACTATTTCTTTTGTGGACAAAAAGTTCACCATCTTTAAAACAGGGCAGTGAGCTATTTTTTAGTTTTTTTTAACGTCTCTAATCAACAAGATAAAGCCTATGTATAGGGGTACTTTTGATGACTTGATCACCAGTTTTGTCTGCATTAACCTGTGCCTTTTTCCAGATCAAAAAAAAAAAAAAAAAAAAGATGGCCAACATCACCTGACCATATACATTAGTGTGTCACAGCAGAAAGGTGCTCACCATTTGTCCCGGGGTTGGGCCTGCCATTTGCATGGTCTCTTGTCCCAACTTCTTCTCTGGTATCTTGCGCATCTGAGTTGTTGGAACCGGTGGTGCTGGTGGTACCACCTGCCGGCCCATATCCCTATTCAAGAGAGACAACAAACAAATCTTTACTATTTCCTAGTTAAAACAAGTCAAGAACTTTCATTTGGTGTTAACACCCAACCAACAACAAGGAAAGCTGTTGACCTAAGTAATTAGGGATAAGCTATCTTGGTACGTTTCACCTACAACTCACATGAAGAACAGTTGTTATCAATTAGAGATTCATATATGCAAACCCCACTGGTTTTAACTCATTCCATACTATGGTCACAGGCCTTGCCACAAGGGCAGCTGCAGCATGACTTGCCAGGCAGTGCCAGAACCACTGTCTTAAGACTATAGGCATGTTGGTACTTGAACAAAAGCTCTATTCATGAAGAATTTAAATATGCGATTGTCATCTTAAATCTAGGTAAATATACAGAAAAATCAGGGACTGGTATGGAATGAGTTAACACTCATTTTCCTCCTTATTGACAACTATGTACATGAACTGTAATCTTTACCATGTGGCATATTACCAACGTGCTGCCTACCTGGACTCCAATAACCCAAGCCTGTCCATACCAGTGCGGCGCACCCCAAAGTTTCCCCTCGAGTTTGCCCGCAGGTCCCAGGTGGTTTCCACGGAGACATATGGCTGCTGCTCCTCCCTTCTGGCCTGTTGAGCCTCCAGTGATGGCAGCGTGAGCACGCGATTGTTCAGCTGTGTTACCACTTGTTCTGTCTTTTGCTGCAAAAGTTTGAGTTTCTGTGTTCATTCTGACGCTTATTACCTATAATTTAGAATTATTGCCAGTACATTTTTAGTGAAGTAAGTTTGTTTTTTTGTTGTTGTTGTTTTCCGTATACTTTACAATACATGTACTTGTTATCCAAAATCACTTGTGTATGCTTTTCGTTAATGGACAACCTTTATCTTGTCCCATTGGCTCACATCCCTTGGTAGCCTACATAAAAAGCTGAAAACCACTGGTCTTTACATGAGTAAAAGTTAACCTGGAATGACAACAAAAGAAAATCTCCATGTAAACAACCAAGAAATACACAACAAAAGAAAATCTCTAAGCAAACAACCAAGAAATACTTTCAGATGTTAATTTTGCCATTAAACAAAAAATTGGCACACATATAAGTGAATTAACTTATCCAGATCATTGCCTCAGTATTATTCTGTTAATTTTCAATTATAGATATGACAGTATAATAACAACACAACAAATTATCCTGCAACATCCCATCCCCCTCAAAAAAAAAAAAACAAAAAAAAAAAAAACAAAACCAAAAAAACTCTGAAGACTGTTACAATATGGTAACATGAGCTAACCCTTATGCCTTCCTCCGTTTTGTCCAGGGCCTCCTGGATGACAGACAGGTCCACTTCTCGGCCCCCGCCACCCTGAACCAACAGCTTCTCTCTCAGAGACTGCAGATCTTCCTGTACCTATACGGAGTAAATCAACACTTGAGTAAGACATGCCTCCAATGTTATGACAAACATGTGCTAGAAATCAATTAACAGGTAAATTACCTCACAACCAAGTTTCTTTTTTCAAATGTAAAAAAATAGCAACTTCAAAATTAACTGTACAGAGCAAAGACTAAGGGTTGAATTCCAAAATTACTTCCGTCTATGGAAGTTGTACTGTTCAATAATTCACAAAACCCTGAGTTTTGTTCACAAAACCGTGGGTTTTGCTTTTCAAAACCCTGGGTTTTGTAGCAAAACCCTGAGTTTTGCTAACAAAACCATAGGTTTTATCACAAAACCCTGGGTTTCGTTAGCAAAACCCAGGGTTTTGTTACAAAACCTTGGGTTTTGCTCAGTTATTGAATTTTGAGATCATTTTGGACAAAACCCTGGGTTTTGCTACAAAACTCTGGGTTTTGTGTACAAAACCGTGGGTTTCATGAACAAAACCGTGGGTTTCATGAACAAAACCCAGGGTTTTGGTACAAAACCGTGGGTTTTGTAGCAAAACTTTGGGTTTTGAGCACAAAACCCACAGTTTAAGAGCAAAACTCAGAGTTTTGAACAAAATCCACAGTTTTGTTCCCAAAACCCTCGATTTAGCCAGAAAACCATGGGTTTTGTAACACTTTGAAATAACAGAACAAAACCGTGGGTTTTGTGACATCACGAATCCCAGGGTTTTGAAAAGGTGCATACCCACCGTTTTGTAACCAACCAATCATGACAGCTGTTACTTGGTAGGCCTTGCTAGGCTACTCAACTTAAAAATAGCGTCAAACTACAAGTGGCTCAGTTATTGTGATCAATAACATCATTATTGGTTACCACGCACAAAGTCAACCTCTGCAACACGATGAGAATATAAGTTATGTATTAGTTAAAGGACAAGAGGTTGTGCATCCAGTGTTCAAAATAATCCACACACCGGCGCGAAGAGCCGCATGGACTATTGAATGCACAGCCTCGAGCTCTTAAATTTGCGTAAAACATTTGATCCATTGCAAATAATTAACTTATCGCACGATATATGACAGAGCCCTGGAAATTTTTGTCGAAATAGTGTTTTCGGTCCCATTCTTCAACCATTATTGTCTGAAATGTTCAACAGTTATTGGTTGCGGTCATCTTGGCTTCGACTGGCGTGACATAGATGTGAGGGAGTTAACAAAGCAGCGTGGTCCAACCACCATCGAATATGCAAACCTTACTCCCTGTATCCATACTAGCTAATGTGGCCACATGCTCAGCGTGTTTGACTGCTAGTCAAGGGGTGGCTGGATTGAAACCTATCAAATCCTTTTAAATCTTTTAATTAATTAATCTAATCGAGTAGAAATTTGGGACTTGGATATTTCTCAATGTTGAAGTTGTTGGTTCTGGTAAAAGTACAATACTGTGACGCCAGAAAATGTCTAACTGCCTTTTCGTTTGTTGTGTTTGTTTATTTATCAATTGGTGGACGTGCGTGTGTACACTGAACCATTCGACAGTTTTTGAAAAGGTGCCAGGCTGTCTTGGCGTTATTTCCAGTGCCTGTCAACAAAAAACTTGCACACAACTCAGTAGTGGGAATAGGTAGTTTGTATGGGAGTAGTGGCTGGCACAGGGACATGCCGTTACAGGCGGGGTTTTCACCCTTCCAGTTGCAGAGCTCCCGGGGAAGAGCTTTAGAATCTTTCACCAGAGCTGACACAGAAATAGATGCAAAATTCTGAATGGTGGGAATGAAGGTGGAGTTAAAGAATACCATGTAACAATTTAAGAATTAGTCGTGTTGAGATAATTATCACCACGATGTGATGTGGCAGTCGTTTTGTAATCAACGGTCGCATAATTATTCCAGGCAGTGGCACAACGTACGGTGGATTTTAACGACGCGGCAGATCAGACGCCTTATGCTGCGAAAACTTCAGCCCGGTCCCAGAAACTGAAAATCAGTCTTAATCTATTAAATTTCTTAAAATCACATACACGTTATACATCTTACATGTTTTCTCTTGTAGTGCCTAAAATATGAGCTCATGAAGTGCACACAGTGATAAAATACACAAGATTTTAAGTCGCGAATCGATGGAAATTTTCCGAGATCCGCCATCTTAGCATGATATTGGTTCATAGCAAGTTCAGAAAGCAAGCCGTGTTGTGAGTAGTAGGCATTTCCATATGACCAATTTGGCGGTAAAACACAAAACCGTGGGTTTTGTGACGTCACGAATCCCAGGGTTTTGCGAATTATTCAAAACCTTGGGATTTCTGACGTCAGAAAACCCTTGGTTTTGCAAAATAATTGAACAAAACAACTGCAAAACCCAGGGTTATCAGGACAAAACTCACGGTTTTGCAAACAAAAACGTGAGTTTTGTGAAAAGATTGGATAACAAAGCAAAACCCTGGGTTTTGTTACAAAACCCAGAGTTTTGTGTGCAAATCCCTGGGTTTTGTGGCAAAACCTTCGGTTTTCCAAGCAAAACCCACGGTTTGGTCTACAAAACCCTGGGTTTTGTGTCTATCATTGAACAAAATTTTAAAATTCTGATATTTGCTCTGTTATCCTGGGTAGTGTAAAAAACCCAGGGTTTTGTGACAAAACCCCGGGATTTGCAAGCAAAACTCAGGGTATTCTTACAAAACTCACGGTTTTACGTACAAAGCCCTGGGTTTTGTACCAAAACTCTGGGTTTTGCTTACAAAACCCAAGGTTTTGGTACAAAACCGTGGGTTTTGTACACAAAACTCGGGGTTTTGTGAATTATTGAACAGTACAACTTCCATATCTGTCTGACCAATTACCGAGGCAATTTTGTGTGTGTCAACTGTCCTGAAACTCAAGAGCTTTGTTCGTTAAAGCTAAAGGTCCACAAATACATGCTTGAAAATGTACAATAAAACAGTCTGCATTCTACACTTTTCCTTGAATAATCATACACTACAGAAAAAAATGGGCACATGATCAATGACCACGACAACGGTACTGCGAATGCAACAAGTTCTGTTGTTCACATTACCATGTGTAAATTGCTCTTTTTTTTTCATATTCTTCTTGTTTAACAAAGGACAATCACAATTTTTAACATTTATTAAACGATGTCTAAAATCCTAATGATTCTGTATAATTTGACCTGTCTGATTTATGTCAGTGGTAACAAGCATGTAGCACTTATAATGTGGGATTGTACCGCCAGCTTTTTTGACATGGTCTTGTTCCATTTAAACAGCACATTAGACCAGCCAAAATTGCAAGAGTGACCATTATCATGGGACCACAATTACGCCTTATACATTGGTGTAGCTATATCTGAACAATACACAAAGCTCAGAGACCATTTAAAACTAATTTCAATGTACCGCGGGAATTTAACTCATTCACAGCTGGTTTGGAGTCTAGGTCAACAGCTTTACTTTCCATGCTTTGGAGTAAATGCACAGAAGGTGCATCAATGAAAGCTGTTGATTTGGATTCTTCTCATTTTCTTTGGAATCACAGGATATGCTTATACATGTACTTGAATGAAAGGTGCTTCACAAGAAAGTTAAATCGGGAATCATTATAATATTTCAGGTCAACACAACCTTTTGCTATAATTAGCAATGAAAGCATTAACTCATTCCATAGTCCATACTATGATGAAAGGCCTTGGCCAGTGGTTTTGGCACTGCTGGGCAAGTCATGCTGCAGCTGCTCTTGTTAAAACCAGTGACTGAAGACTATAGGCATATTGGTACTTGAATGAAAGAGCTCTCTTTTCATGAAGAATTTAAATATGCAATTGTCATCTTAAATCTCGGTAAATATACAGAAAAATCAGGCACAGGTATGGAAAGAGTTAAAATAATTTAGCAGTAACATGAATGGACGTTGGACACAGGGCCATGTACATTTTTCATTGTGGTATGTGTAAATGTCCTAACTACATTGTACACTGGGGAAACTGTTTGGACTGCCAGTTGGCACAGTGCCTGGAATCATTTTGATGTAATAAGACACCAAATTGATTGTAATCTACATGTAGATTTATTGAAAGTTGATACACTCTTTACCACATGGGATATTCTCAATTCAGACTTTGCATGTGTAAACAGAATTTGATAAAAAATTAATCCACAGGCTTACATAAATTTAACCGTATTTACCTCCTTACATGCAAAGTTTGTAGAAAACAATATGTCGGACAGACACAACGTCCACTAAAAGACAGGCTAAGAGAACACTATTGTTACATATGTGACCAAGTGGCCACTCAACCCTTGGGCAGACATTTTGCCCAAGAAGGACATGATGGACTTGACATTGAAGTCCATATACTACATTACATCCCAACTCCACCGAGATTAGCATGCACCAGAGAACTGCGACTAACTCGTGAGAAACATTGGATGCACCAACTACACTTGATTGAGCCTTTCGGCCTCAATATCATGGGGAGATGAGCTTTCTTGCTCAGTCTTATGCTAAATTTTTATTGTCTTAGCTCACCTCCCTATGTTATTTCCACTCCATTTTAACACATATAGTGTTAAACCAAGAAAAAAACTGCAAACATTCTTTAAATCGAAACTAAAAGTCGATTTAGTAGCCCCTGTTCAGGGCTATTAGAACAATATTGTATTTGTTCTAATTTCATAATGACTGATTCAATGCACCAGCTGACCCCAGCCAGCTGACAACACCAGCCTTTCCTTATATGGAAAGACTATTCCTTTCAAAAAGAGATCTTTTTGAAATCACGTCATATCAACCAAGATATGAACGTCAGGCTACGATTACACGTAAACAAATGCACGTTTTTACATAGTAACTACGGTAACCGAACGTAGTATATAAACAGGCGAACTCGTTTTTTTCAACAGTCCCTGATGAGATGCAGAGGCATCGAAACTAGTCGGACAATCACCAAGCCTCCTAACCACCACGGCCACTTGCTCTAGTCGTTTAGCTCATTACATGAATTTAACACAATGAGAAATGAATTAGGATCCTAACTGTAGGAGAAGTTTACATCCTTCTTGTTTGGGAGGAACAACTGAAACTCAACAATTTGCTTGACACAGATTGAAATTTCATCCTGCTTGAATGAAAAAAATGGACACTAATACCTTTTACAGATGTACAACATTGATGCTGTGAGTTTAGTGGGCATTGCATTTTTTGTAAGTTAAGTTCATAAAATGCCACAAAGTATAAATATTGATAAAATATTATAAAGATGAGATTTATTTTATTGCACTGTGGAAATGCTTAGCTTCAATATGCATACAGCAATATTGAAAGTGATTTTCATTCTTGAAAACAAATTTGGAATCAATTTGTACATTTCAAAAAAATCAAAATCAAATTTGCCGCAAACTATGGATAGTATCATAATTATGAAAAGTCACAATTTTTAAAAGTATCATAGTTGTTCATGAGATACAAGTGTTTTTGAAGTTGAAAAGACGACACATCAAAGGTACCTTATCTTTGAAGGACTATGACAACAAAACAGAATCAAATCTGAAAAAGTTATCTGAGATACCTTTTGGGAGTTTATTGTGTAAGCTTTAGTCTGATGCAGATTTGAGTTTACAGCTCTCAACATTGAAGAAGCTGAAATAGTTCAAGAAACTGTGGCTAATCCCAGCATTGTTGTAGCTATACATGCAGCTGTTATACCTGGCCTAACATCAGTGATAAAAGTACATGTTAAAAGCAAAGTAAAGCCAATTGAGCATCAACTTGCTGCATGTGAATTGGTATTCATACACCAAAAATAATAACTTCTACTTTTGGCTGTTCTATTGAAGAAGTGGACATGTAACAATGAGGGCTACTATATGTGAATGAGTAATAAGATGAACCCAATTTCTACTTTTGGAAAAGAACACTTAAAAGTCAATGGCCCAATCAAGTATGCTGATTACTGGTCAACATAATAACTTGGTAAGTACTGATCTGGAAGAGACACCAAATATGGAAAATCGTACTGCTGTAATGACAAAGTTAATCTCAAAGTCGGCACTTTTGATGCTGAAAGTATGTGGAGAAAAAAAGAAAACAAAACTAAAAGCAAAAAGTACAACACATTGTTAATAAAATGAAACACATGCTCAATGCAATAAATTTGTATTAAAACAAAGAGTGACAGTCATACTGTAGTTCAGAACTGAGAATACTTGGGATGTAACCATATTTGTTGATAAATGTATGCATAGACATTCTGCACACCTTTTCATGTCTGGTCATTCTCAACATATTCAAGATATTTTTGATAACATTCTACTTCCCTTGATCAAATACCTCGCTTTTGTGTCTTTTCTATCATTAAACCATTAAATTAGTGACATGAACAAGTTATAAAATCATTCACACATGTTTTCGGTCAGAAGAAACTGATTCTCTGCTGTATGGCGAAAGCATGCAATACAAATTACTCATACCTCATTGCATGCAAAATTTTCTTCTGACCATAAGCATTATTTATAATGATTTGTATGTATAACATGTTGCCTGCTCAGCAGTGTCTCTCTTATTCATCATCATTACTAATTTTATTTTATTTGTTTATTATTAATTAATTTATAATAATAATATGCTGTATTTCTTTATTGATCATAGGGAAAATAGCCAAAGGCTAATATAAATCCCTATCCTTGAGTATTTTAAAAATACAAATACATCAAGACAGGTATATATTTCATGCAATACAGCTATAAAAAGAAAAAGAAGACATTGTACAAAGGAAAAATAGCCAGTAGAAAATGCATCGATTCCATGTACCAAGGCAATTTGTTAGACAAGTTTGGCATTCCATGAATACAGTTGCATTACATACTTGAAGGGAATCTTTCGGAACTTTCAATGAACTGTATAGTTGCCTCAACAAGTAAAGAGTCAGTTACACTCATATGATGCTATGCGAGTTCCAAATAGTAGTAAATGCATTTTTTCACAATTCCATAATTGAATAAAGTTAAGCTCTAGGTTTTCGTTCATGATAGTGTCTGACATCCTTGCCAACCCTTATTCATTTTTATTTTATGTAATTTTTTTTTTCTTTTTGTACTTTAGGTATGAACAAATGCAAGTCTTATTTTTCACAAACACAGTGTGCATGTCATGAAGAATTTATGAACTTCTATCTGTTTTACATGTTTTTCATATGCATAGATTACACCAGAACAACCTTGCACCAAGGTCACTTTGCACACAAGCACTATTTAGTGGTCACCCAACTATAGCTATGTAAATACAGTTGTCACTCTGCTCTTGAAACTTGAGTGCAGCAGAGCCCCAATTGTTTGTACAAGAAATTAATTTCTTCCAAGGCTTTTGTCATGGTTGTTTACACAGGAATAAATGGTGATAGCATGAGCTCCTGCTTAACACTATTTTGCCAGAGTGCTCTGTCACATAAAACATGTTTAAATACAACATACAATTCTGAATATTTTTTGATCAGGTGCAGTGCATTGATCAGTTTCATGCAATTTTACTCTAAGCCATGGAACATTAATGATTAATTGGTATCAATCTTTGATGGTACTACATTAGACACCACAGATGTTTGACAGTGTTAAACTTTTAGAATTATCAGAGACGTGCATACAAACAACTGCATAAACACGGCTATTACTCCGAAGTATCTAATGCGAAGGTATCCATAAGATCACAGTAGCATTCCTCTATATATGAACAATAAAACTACACTAAAACTATATTACAACTGCACAGAAAATACTATATATTTGCAAATAACTTTTCCGCATCAAAATTCTCTTTTCACACTGAAGGTGAAGAAAATGGTGACAATCAAAATTCGCGCTCAACTCTCGCTTTCATGTGTGAATAGCCAGCCATGGCAGTGATATGCATGGGTCACTGAGCGGACCTTTGATGTAACCCTTTGAAAACCGCGAGTTATGGGTCCCTCTGTATGCACGTCTCTGGAATTATATTCAGGCAAGGATATGGCACATCATCGCAAACAAAAGGAAAAGTGCATGGACAGTAAAAACTGTCCCCTTTTTGCTTTATTTTTAGAAGGGTACTAAAAGTCCATTTGAATGCTGCCGAGCAGACAATGTTCAAACTGACAATATTCAAGTTGGTTGTGCTCCTTCCACAATGCATGGGCACAGGCCATAGTGGTCCTATGTAAGTTATAGTATAACTTGCATATGTTGCGCGCTATCGACTGATCTGCCCCATCGACTGATCGCGCAGCGCTGACAATGGATCTCTTGTTCGCGCACCCATCGATAGATGGCGCTGCGCCATCGATCGATTGTTTGTTCACCGTATGACACTTGTTGAGTGTGTTGGCGCTGCGCTGGCGAGAGATGTGTCAGGCCTCAGGGTCCAGATGACAGTTTTCTTGAGTGGCTCTGACATGTGCAGGGCCGTAGCCTTGGGGTCAGATTGGTCGGACCAACATTGGACTCATAGGTCTAGATGTATTACCAAAACTATATTAATAAACAGAAATTTGCTTAAAACTTCCAAATTTCTGAACTTGGCCTGACCAACTTTCAAGTGGAGGCTACGGTACTGATGACAGTGATGTGAGTGAGTGATCACAAACTGACAGCCACAGAACCATTTTGTGGGGCACACTGGGCAAGTGAGGTTATTTGCTTGGCTGAGAGAATCATGAGAAAAAAGACGTGTGACTTGTGTTGGCTGTGGATGTTACATTTAAAAAAAACCATTACTATGCCCTCAAGCAATTGTTTGTTTGGTGTTGTCATTTAAGTCTTTTGATGGAGTAATAGTATACATTTGGATTTTTTTTTTTGGGGGGGGGGAATCCTTGACATACATGTAAGAAGTATGGTTTTATATAGGCAAAATAATGAAATATGAAATGAAATGTGGGATAATGAAATTATGTCCCAAATGGAAAAAAAATTCCTTCGATAATATTTTTTTTTATCATTTATTAGATATCCATATTGAAAAAGTAGAAAATTTACACAGTACTATTGAAATTATAAATAGGCCTATTTTTAATTCATTGTAAGAGAATTTCAACAATATAATATTGTTGCTACTGAATGTCTGTAAAAAAATTGACAAACATATGACAACAGGCTGTACATATTGTAACAACTGTTTCTCCCATATATTTTTGTATATTATTGCAAATGAATATGTCTGCAAGAAAATTTCAAACATTCTAACATTTTACAACCCTCCTGTACACATCATACCATTTTTTTATTTACAATTTTGTCTATATAATATTATAGGAACAAAATGTAGATTGGGGATTTGAAAAAAATAAAATGCAATTTTTGTGCACTAAAAAAACAATCAAGCAATCATCATAATTAGACAAGCTCAGCTACTATTCTGTCTGGGAAAGGTTTCTCTGATTTTGGATACATTGTTTATTTGTGTGGTTGCAAAAGGGTCACGTTAGGGCCTGTTAAAAGTGTCTAATTCACCGTATTTTATGGAAAAGAAAAAAAAAAGTGGGCACAACTTCTTGTTGGTTTCCCCTGACAAATTTTGAAGCTTCAAGTCCAATTTCATGTACGCCATCTACAGGCAAATTGGCTAACTTGGTTGTAGTTCATGTCAATAGGAAACTGCGTGCATTGACCTTGCCATTTGATGATTTTGCGGTTGCCCGTTTTCAACTTTTGGCGACAGAAATCTAAAGATTATTCACATCATTTTGTTTAACAACAAAACCAAAACGCTAATAATCTACGTTGATAACTTAGCCAAGTTCTAACCACAGTTTATCTGTTTATTGACAGATCATGCATACATCCATCGTTCGCACAGCTATTTATATCCATCGTGAGCACAGCGCGATCTATCGATGGTTGCGCCATCAACCGATGTGTGCGCCGACGAGAGATCTATTGTCAGCACAGCACGATTGGTCGATGGAGCAGATCGGTCGATAGCGCGTAACACATACATTGGATCACGGTGCCATGTCATGTGCCTCTAAGTTATAGATCCTCGTAACCTGTTTATTAGCTCCCCTGCACGTTTAACTGTCTCACCATGTCCCCTGTGTGTGTTTGTGCCCCCCCCCCCCCCCGACACACACACACTGGGCAAAGTATGTCAATAAAAACTGTTTACTCAGTCTGAATAAAAAGGAATAGATAAGCACCTGAGGGTGTGCCTGTGCCACTGGTTGTTTGGGTTCGGACATCTAAAATATATCAGAAGCAAAACTAATTTGACACGTATTCTGGTAGGTTTCTGTAATGCTAACGACCCTCACAACAGGTAACTCAACTTGGTAAACTAACAGTTCCTCTCACGGCCACTACCACGCTGCAAAATAAGGTAGCTACCAACTGGAGTAGCATGAATAACAGCTCACGCAGAGCACCGACCACGGCAAACTGAGACTGGAATGTCATCAACTTCCATGAATAAACCTACCCGGACCAATATCTCCCCCACGTCCTCAGGTCTTGCACCGTAATCCATCATCATAGACGTCATTTCGTCATAAACTCTGATTATTGTTATCAAGTCTACAGCAATTTACAACTAAAACATTGCTGAAATACAAAAGTGGAGGTCACTTTTGACATCCATCCGCCATTCCCTCCCTGGATACAGTTAAACAACATATTTCGATGACGTACTACACATCGATAGCTTGGAACTGTGGGAGCTATGTATAGAGCGTTAATACAAAAGTCGGCACATATGAGTGAACTTTACGAAGACGTCAAGTGCAGCATAATATGGTATAGTCATACAATAAATAAATACCAATATACACACACACACATATATATATATATATGTATGTATATAAACATATATATATATATATATATATATATATATATATATATATATATATATATATATATATATATATATATATACACACATATATATATCAGTGACAGCTCCAAGTGCCACAAGGAAATACCAATATTCAGCATAACACCAATACTCAAGCAATAACTGTAAGAGTGGCCATGTGGGACTTCAACCAAATGGGGTTGGGGTGGGCGGGAGAGTAGGGGAATGCAGCATTTACGATGGTATTGTCTGGTAGGTAGACATTGCTAATAACATTATGAAGATTAATCTCTTCTGTCTAGATCAATTATGAAAATGAGGAAATTTTGAGGTGAGCTCAGAGAGTAAAATGTTCCCAACGTTATTATATCTTTAACAATCCATCACAAAATGTGGTCATCTTTACCTGAACTTGAGTTGTATACTTCACAGGTTCTTTGATCAATGAGAGTTTTTGGTCTTGTAAATCTGGCAGTCTTAATTTGAAATGTATGGGCACTTATTCTTAGCTTACACAATCTGTTTGTTTTTTGGCACAGGTATCCAAAATTTTAAGTCATTTCCCATTTCAAATTAATCTTTTAAGTTTCAGTATTGAACTAACTTCAGTTACCAAACCGTAGAAACCCAGAATCGCAGCACTAATTCAGTCTCTGATCACCATACTTAAATGATGGTTTAAACCTTCCAACCGATTCAAAGCAGGTGGATGACTATGAATCCTTTCTATTCCAAAATAGCAAATGAAATTTGGTCAGATCACCATGCAGCTTCATCAGGCCTCTGAGTTTGGCAATACTTCGGTTGGCTGCAAGTTCTTATTTCCATCAACATTCCAGCATCCATGCTATTCAGACTGGATGTACCACGGCTCATAACTTTACTTTTAAGCACGTACAAACTGAAGAAGTCCACGCACGTATTAAGGGGCTGGATGCAAAGAAAGTCACTGGAATGGATATTATTCCTGCTAAAGTCATCAAAGCGGCAGGTGACCTCCTAGCACCTCAACTTTGCAGCCTATTTAATAAATGTGTGGATGCCGGGAAGTTCCTAGATGGAGCTAAACTGGTAGAAATCACCCCCATTTGTAAGAAGAAGAGTGCACTGGATATAAAAAACTATAGGCCATGCAGGCAATATTTTGACAAATACTTCAAACATTTTGGAAAAAACTCATACTGAGTCAATTGAATACAGATTTCCTTCCACAGAAAATTCAATGACTACCTTTTAGCATTTAGAGCTGGGTTTGGTTGTCAACATGTTTTACTCCATTTGTGCGACACCTGGAGGGATGCTCTTGAGAATGGTTTTCCGTCGGTGTACTTTTAGTAGATTTATCCAAAGCGTTTGACTGTTTGCCCCATTCATTAATCACAGCCAAACTGCAGGCTTCCGGCATGGCACCCTCTGCTACTACTCTCCTAACTGAGTACCTCTTAAACAGGAAACAACGAGTTAAAATTGAAAACGCCATTATTTCTTGGAGTACCATTCTCAAGGGCGTCCCTCAGGGGTCTATCCCTGGTCATGCAATCTTCAATTAAATTTTTATGAATGAAAATTTTGCGCTATCCAGGATGGGGTTTTATTTAATAATGCCGATGACAACACCGTGTTTGTGATAGCAGAATATAAGGTTTCACTGGTACGTAAATTTATTCAAAATGGTGCAAATCTTATCTCATGGTGCAACGGCAATCAGATGGAGGAACACTTATCTAAGTTCCAACATGGAGCTACTATTAGTAATAGTAGCTCCATGGTTCCAAGCTATGATTTCAAATGAAAAGGCCTCCACTGATATTGTCATTGAAGGTGCAACTATTACTAGTGAAGTAAGTGTCAAGCTCGGTCTTGATAGCTGCTGGTGAAGTTAATTTTGTATCTTTTTTATCCACCGAGTATGAATAAAGACTTTATGCACTCACACACCCATACACACCAAAGAAAACTAGAAAACTGGGACTGATGTTGTAAATGTCACGTGGCTGTGTGACTACCATTTTAATAGATAATTAAATAATGAATGTTATACTACATATAAAATGTTGCACCACCCCACCTGAAAGGATGGCCGTTCACACGATTCTCTATTACCCAGTTCGGTTGGGACGAAACGCCCTTTGACTGTCTCTCTTCCTCCGCACTAAAAAACCCAGTGGGAAAAATAGCGTAAGGAAGAACTTGATGTTACTCCAGTACAAGATTCATTTATTTGACAAAGAAATAACATTTTGGTCTGTTCATAGCTGACCAGTTGATAGGAAATGAAAAGGACTTCTTTATTCAAAGTACAGGAAGGAAAATCACATTGCATTACCATGATCCGCTATCATTTGGGCCATCTATAAAATAATTTTCGGATTCACAGAGTACGTAGTGTCAGTTCGGTTTAAGAAAATGTAACCAAAAATGAAGAGCGAAGATATGTACACAACAATAGATATCAGACTATCACGCAGGCCCTACTTGATTATTACAGATGTAACCATTTGCAATTGTACAAACCTAAGAGTACTGATTCACACAATAATTTTCAATACATCTGGAAAAAACATTATGTGAATGTGTAAATTTTATCTATGATACATGGTGGCATTTCTTTAAGTAAATTTTGCAAGTAATATTAATAGATTTTTTTTATGCTGTTTCTTCTTGGAATAGCTGTATGAGTTGAATCTCTGTTTCGGGTATTATATACATGTACAGGGCGTCTAGTGGCAAACATACCAGTAAAAGATGGTAATTCATTGTGGATATATTCAAAATAAAGTTTCAAAATTCTGACAAGCATAATATTTTCAACTTTTAAAGTATGCAGGTCTTTATATAGGTTCTGTGTGTGCACGGAATCTAGCAGAACTAATTGAGCAAATATAGCTTGTATTTCAAGCATCAAAATACGACCACAAGTAAAACCCCAAGCCAATAACATGTATGAAGCAAAGGTGAATTATAAATCAACACAAGTTGCTGGTGAGGTAGGAAATTAGATATTAGTTTCAATATACCAATAATTTTGGATAATTTGATAGATATTTTACAAATACGATCATTTCAACTGAAATTATCATTGATAGTTAATCATAGAAAATCAAAAATGTCAGTTCGTTCAACAGATGTACTTGCCTCCGTAGCAGCCTCCAGACTCGCTAAATGATTCTTACTGGGCCGCTCGTCCAGCAAAATATCAAAGCCCAGTCACGGCTGCTATGGAGGCAACAGATGTACCGGTCTAAATCAAAGTTAATTTTCGCTGTGAGAAATGACAGACCGTAAATATTTGAGGCGTTTAAAGATTCACAGAGCCAATCAATGTGCAACCTAACATGTGTAACTAGACACTGGTAACTGCTAACCAATGAATCCAACACAGATGTAGACCTGCACAAGTCCCTGGTGCATGTCCCTCTTTTCCCATCCCGCGGTCCCACCCAGAAGTGTGATACATTTTCCCCTCCACAAAGTTAACTCTATAATATTATGCCAACTGAAGAGTATAGTGTTATTAAGTAGGCCCTACTGTTTTTTTGTTTTTGTTTTGTTTTGTTTTTTGTTTTTGTTGTTTTCTTTTTTCTTTTTCTTTTTTTAACTGGTCGACACTGCCGCCGTGTCGGTTTCAACAGTAGCAGCTGTTGAGTCCAAGTCAGTTCATTGTGATCAGGCTAAGTGGTAATTTAAGTGGCCTTGGATAAATGCGTGATTATTTTAGTCACTGACCACTCAAGCGAGACAAAGCTGACCGTCTCCCCACGGCTGCTGACACCAGACACGATGCACCGCAATTAATCCTTCATTACACGTAGTTACTCAATTAACAGCTTCGGAAGAGGGGCGCGTTATGACCGCTCGCTTGTCTGTGTGATAAAAAACGCAGTGCAGACCGCCCGGAGCTAATCTGTTATCTGGTTATAAACACGTCCCAAGCCAATTAGCTTGGTTGAGGGGCCTGTATTATAACAGTATAAGGCTACAACGTATGTGACGGGTTTCACTTAAAGTTTTATTTTGTAATGAATTTAATTGAAATAAAATACGGAAGGACAGTCCAGTGAGACTTGAGCAAGTCTAATACAGATGCAAAATGCCACTTAAGTTGTTGCTATCTAGGTTTCAACAAGACTCAGCCAAGCAAATGGCGTGGAGGGAGAAGGAGGGTAACTTGGATTTTTTTTTTCCTTTTTTTCCAAACATCCAGAAAAGATGAGACAACACTTTCCTCCTCCGGAGAACAAAAGACGCTAATTAATTATTCTGCTTACACAACACGGTGTATTATGATTGACGCTGCTGGTCAAGCTAATGTTGTATCGTTTTTATCAGGCCAGGGAAATAGCAGCTCCCTGTTTTTATCCACTGAGTACAAAATTAAGATTTGTATCTTGTGTATTTATGTCCATTAACATTTTTCACATAAGAAAATATACCTCGAAAATTGCAGAAACGAATACATTTCAACCTAGGCTAAGGCATACATTGTTTTGACAGTAGTGCTTGAGTGCTTCTGACGGATGTTTATGCAGTTTGTTTTCGTGGAACTTGGTTATTTGAAAAGGTAACAGTCAGCTGGCTGGACCCAAGGGACCTCCCCACGCTCTGTTAGCTTGCAAGCTTACAGAGCGTGGGGAGGTCCCTTGGGGCTATCAGCTGGCAAGAATTTTAAGGCCGAGAGAAAAACGTTGCATAATTATTATGATCTGACTTGTACGTGCAGGAACTGTAAACAAATTGCAGCAATGGCGGCGCCCTGCGTGTTGATCGCAAGTTGCTCTGAATTTGACCCAAAGAAACTCGTTAAACGTAAGTGAATTATTGAGATATACCATACTTTTGAAGTACTTCCCGAAAGCTATCTCCAAATAGTTGTTTTATATGCAAAATCATAAAGAAATATTTTTAAACGCATTTTTTTGCCTCATGTTGACGTGCCGACCAGAGGAAAAGTGCGTGACGCCCCCGAACTCTAAAATGAAATGAAACCACTGAAGCACACCTTATTTATGTGACGGTACTTCCCGAAATCAATCTCCAGATAGCTGTTTTATTTACACAATCGTAGCCAACTATTTTGTTAAATCTACAATGCTGTGAGTATTGTCTAAATATGGCTTTTGCCAATCTGAACGCGTGTCGTCAATGGGATCAAACCGCTGTCACTGCAAATGCTAAAAATGGTGGTGTGGTAAGCGGTGACCCTAGACTAGTGTGATCCACAGGCAAGAATACCACATCTTGATAAGAATACCACATCTTGATCTGCCGCCGCCACAACGAAGGCAGCACTTCAGACTCGGTGCCCGGGGAGTTGACACATGGAGGTACCGAAGCATGTTATGATTCCTCCATCTTTCCATGGTTCACGCTCAAAAAAACAAAAGGTGCAAGCAACCAACGAAGATGCAGCACTTGTCTTGTGTTCTGCGCCATGTGGGAATATTCCCACAACGCACAGCACCATATGAGAATTCCGATATGGCGCGCCCATGGGGGAATCGCGTATGGAGTGGCAGGCTTTGTTGACGATGCTCACAATGAACGTCCGAGAACACAATCTCCAAATAAAAGTGCCATAAAACTTACATTTTACCGTCTCAGATGTGGGAAATATATTTTGTGCTCATTCGTAATATAGTCGTAAGACTTGTACATGTAATATGTCCTTGCTTGTGCGGGCATGAATGCAAAGGCAGCTCAGAGTACACCAGCAAGTAAATATTAATATATATGCAATAGAGAGAAAAGAAATATGTTAATTCTTACAGGAGTCAAGTTTGATAGTGAACCATGGCAATATAATAGGACACTGTCACTGAATATAAATCAGAGGAAAAAAACAACAACATGCGTCTGAACCATATGAGAATTCCAACATGGTTGCAACGTATATTTTCAATATTTCAGATGGTAAAATGAATGTTTTATGGCACTTTTAATTTGAGGTTGTGTTCTTGGACATTCATTGTGGGCATCGTCAACAATGCCTGCTGCTCCGTGTGCGATTCCCACATGGGCGTGCCATATAGGAATTTTCATATGGCACTGCGCGTTGTGGGGGATATTCTGACATGGTGCAGATTCCTACATGGCGTGGAACACTTGCAGAACTTTTGCTGATCATTCTGCTGGAGGACAGTCCAAAAATGCAGTGCATACTTTTATTTTCATTGGTATTTATTTTCAAGTTTTTTGCATTTTGGACCCCTCATAAAGGCTCATTGAGACTTAAATGTTACAGAATTTTCAGGAACACTGTATTGAACATCATAGGTTCTACTTCTGTTTGTGCATATACTATACTCTCTCTCTCTCTCTCTCTCTCTCTCTCTCTCTCTCTCTCTCTCTCTCTCTCTCTCTCTCTCTCTCTCTCTCTCTCTCTCTCTCTCTCTCTCTCTCTCTCTCTCCTCTCTCTCTCTCTCTCTCTCTCTCTCTCTCTCTCTCTCTGAAAGTGTATGCTGACTTAAAGTCAATACTTAAAGTCAATACTGGGTATCTTTGAATTAAATGACAATGTATTGGCAGATGCAAGAAAGTTAAATGAAATGGTTTTCAAACAGAATTGACATAAATATTGTTGGGTAATCACTGTGGCACCTGGATACAGCTATCACTTGCTGTCTAAAAAAGATGCAGATCGTTAAATCATAGAAAGAAACACCTATGCCAAGTAAATATCACTCAGTGATATCAGCCACATTGACTTGCAATCAGTTCTAAAACATGTACAAATGACCAATGGAAAGAACATTTGTCCATGGAGTGTCAGATTGTGGGGTCAGTCTTACTCTAATGTGTATTACAAGGCCCAAGTGTGCCTTTTTCGACATCAACACCAGACTGGCCTAGACAAGGTTGTGATTGGAGCAGAAACAGAATTTTCATGAACACTGTATTGAACATCACAGGTTCTACTTCTGTTTGTGCAAATTATCAGCAAAATTATTGCTCTTTAATTTTGATGTCACTGTCAAATTGTATCTGAGCTCATACCCTGTTTGATAAAGCGAAAAATGTAAATTTCAATTTTAATATGCACATACATCCATAAGGGCCTGTGTTACATGCTCCCTATAAATGTAACATTTCCATGTTAAGGAAAATACCATGGTCATGAACTTATGTTCCGTTTCCATAGATATGGTCCAACAATGATTATTCTACAAACTGCTTTTCACTCTGTCACTCAGGTCCACATTTACACAGACCTTGAAGGAACCGTGGTCCAATGTTACCAGTTCAAAGTGGACTCACTATACCACAGGATTTTGATCAGTGTGTTACAATAATTACCATTTGGAAGTAATATCCATAACATCAAATTAGTTGGGAAGCACACTTTACAGAACAATGTCAGACACCAAACCCCAAGTTCTAGTGCTTGGTCACAGCTTTATCTCCCGCCTTGAGTCCGCTTTTCACGAGGGAACCCCACTCCTGAATATGGATATTGCCCAGTGTAAGGTGAAGATGCATGGTCGTCCAGGTGGCTCTACCCTAGATACTCTGAATTATGATGTCCTTCCAAAGAACTCTGTAGTGCAGCATTTTCAACCTCAAGTAGTTGTGCTTCAGGTTGGTGGGAATTGTTTGAGTAGCCTGGAAGCTCCTGAAGTGGAGGAACATATCATACAGCTGGTGGAGACATTGCTACAACTCTGCTTTGTTCATCGTGTTGTAGTCCTACAGACCTTTCCTCGACCGAAACCTTGCTACATCTCTCCAGAGATCTACGAGGAGCGGAGACAAGAGCTTAATACTGCAGTTGCTTCCAGGCTGCAAAAGCCTGATTTACAGCACAAAGCACTCAGCTGGGACATCAAAACACTGGAGAATAGTGCACTAAGCATATTTGACAATGATGGAGTGCACCTCAGTAATCATGTCGGTATTCCATTGTACTGGGAAGTCATCAGGAGTGCCATCATTGATGCCACAAAGGATTTGTGATCAAGTGGAGGATTTACACTGATGTGCCACCATTTTGTTTTGACTGGGTCACATGACCACAATAGTGAAAAAAGTTGTGACCTTGTCCTGTAGCAGCTTGTTTGGGATGCAGGTATAGGGCTTATGATTTTCCGTTTTTTCCGAAACCGAAGCGGAATTTTGCATTTTTTTTTCATCCTTGAAACGGAATTTGATATTTTTTCTCATATGAATTATATAAAATATGTAGCAGTTTTCAAAATCGGAATTTGAAAAATTTTTGCTGATGAAACGGAATTCCTCTTTTTTGGAAACAGAAAATCATTGGCCTACAGGTATTTTGCTTCATGCACAACAAGTATCATGATCAGGATGAGATGGAAAAACTTTGTGACAGAGACACAAAAAATACATTATACTGCAATCGGTGAAAAGTAGTGACTGATGCACATATAGATCAGCTATAGCCAGGACTCAAAGTCCAATGGTTGCCAACGTGAATGAAAGACTGAATTACTGGAAAATTGTAGGAGATATAATTGGAATTTTCCTACATGGGGCAGATGTGATGATGAACATTCTTATGTTCAAGGAGTGTGTTTTAGAAGTGCCACATAACTCTTTACTTCAAAGCACAAACCACTTTTTATGACACTGTTCTCTGTACAAGCAAATCTGAAAGCATTTATGTGATAAAGTAAAGAAATCTTGTGTACATTTCTCAACTATGAATGATGGACAAGAGCTACTCTAGGTCACAAATACTGAAGGTGAGATAACATAGAGACAGCAAAATTTTGCTGCATGTAGTTAGCTTTCACATTGCATAAAGAATCCTTGTGTCCTCCAGCTTGATTACACATCCACTTTGTGCCTTCTGTAGTAAACGTGGACAGATTTCTAAATGAAATCCATAGCATGTTTAGTATTTTTACAGGTGTAGTTGGTGACAATTTTCAATAAAGATGTTTATTACTTTTGATATGGAGCATTGAGCTCTACTTTGGTCTTTATGTATTAATTTGTTTCAAGTCAAGTGCATTTGTAAATTGTGTTTAGGTGTATGCATTATCTCAGGTTCCATTTCAAGTTTGCACATAGATGCATGCAGGTGCTATATCCGAAGAATACATTACACTTATTATTACAGTGTCCACCAGGTGGCTTCATACTGAAGCTTGTATGCTCAAATTCTTCAAAAAAAAAAAAAAAAATGATGGTGGTGGTGGTGGTGGTGGTGGTGGTGGTGGTGTTGATGATGATGATGATGATGATGATGATGATGATGATGATGATGATGATGATGATGATGATGAAAGTAACAAAAAAATAATATAGGATAACTGAAATGATGAAATGAAATTAAATCATAATTACAGAACCAAAATTCCAGGTGTGGCCCATCATTTCTGCATTGCCTGACAACCCATGCTGCACCTGCTGCAAGGTCATCAAGGTCATCTGTTGACGACATGACTTTGTCAGGCAATGCAGAAGGCACTGGGCAGAGCCTGTATCTCCAGAGTATGGAATGAAATAAGGTGACCAAGTTCAGTTGCTTCTTGTTAACTGTTAAACTGCCAGTTTTGACAAAAGTCATTGTGCTCGGAATTAAAGTAATGATTCATATTCTTTGTAAACTGGCCTTTCCTTCAAGTACCAGCATGCCTCAGTTACAGAGGCTGTAAAGGTGGTCCAAGAAAAGGTGTTAACTCAGTTAATGCTTGGCACTGAAAGAGTTAACTGTGAAATATAGATTTTCAGCAGTTTTTGTGCATCTAGGCAGCATTGTGAAATTTGTCAGTGGAAAATATGAGTCATTATTAACTGCCGGTGCTAGTTTTTCAAAGTAGTTTATATACAGAAAGACATAACAAAGTGGCAGCCATAGCAAAAACTTTGCATGTTTCTATGTTTTGATTGATCATTGCTTGGGTCTTTATAATAAAACCTGTTTTGCTAAAGTCTTAGTTTGTCTTGTTGAATTTTTGCTGAAATATATGCAATGTGTAATTTCATTTATAGCTTAGCTGGTTTTTCAGTCAGCTGAGCTTCTAGGATGGTCAGTCATCGATCATCCCTCCACAGTTCACATTTTTAGGTGGGGCTCCGTAAGGAGACCCCCTCTCATGTACAATGTACATAGTAGACCTAAAAAGTTCAATATTTGAAAACCAGGAACTATTCCTGTCGTGTTAATAGTCCTGATTTGTGACAAGACTTTATTCTTAACATTTGATATCGGCAAAATAAACAAGACTGATACCTGAAGGGTTTAATAAGAGAAAATACTCTGTCACCACTGGTCACAATTGCTGAAAATGCCTAACTGTTAGCTGAAAAAGCCTAACTGTGAGAATATGTCATCCGGCGAACGTATGTATTCTGGTGCAAACAAGAAACAGATTTTAAAAAGGTGCAAGTTATTTTCTTTCATTTGTGCTCTTAATGGTAACACTGGTATTACTGCTCATTGCTGATGTAAAATGTAGATGTTCTTTATCGATCTATGCACATTATCAGGACCTTTCTGTTAAAAGAAGTTCCGTATGATGGCGTATCTTGCTTGTATTCGTGGGTGAATGTGACCTCAATTCTGTGAACACCGAACTTTTGTCAGCTCAATGAGGCTCTCCGTAGGTTTTTGCATATCCAGACAGTTACCAGTCTGAACACGTCCAAATATGCATCAGACGGAAAAAATCCATTGAGCATTCGTTACAGTGATCTAAAAAGTCCACGAGAAAATGTAATCAAGTTATCACTTCCCCTTACAAGTCTTGTGCAAGTACGCTGTTTTGGCGCAATAACAATATGTAAGTGCTTTAAAGTTGCATTCCGCGATATTTCATACACGTACCTATCCACGTAATTCATCACTAATCATGCGTCGAAGGACCGTTGTGCCTTTGTTTTGGTCAATAAACATGATATTTTGGCGGCAAGAAAGAGTTTTTACATTCGACCATGCAAGTGTTGTTTATAACGGCATTCGGCCATGCACAACGGTTCTAGGGCAATTCCTCGCTGATGAGAGATATATTTAGAACCAGTTGGCTCTCGCCGGTCACGTGGCGTGCGCTATATTGCGAGAGCAAAGCACAATTGCATGCAGTTTCCACGTGCTTGCAGAGCCGTCTGCGGAGACAAAGTGAAACTGTGAAATACCACTATTTTGTTGGCCGTCAACGAGAATAGAATTTTTCATGTGATTAACTGTGCTTGATCATATTTTAATCATGCATGTTCGTATCGCAAGACTCAATGATAAATGGACGAGTTTGTACGCTCATCGGTGCCTATGTTGTTTGTTCAAGCCTACGGCCTTCGCATCGTTCGAACTTGAAGTTGAAGACGACGGCATGCAGTCTTACATAATGTTCCGGTGTCAATGACAATGTTTGACACATTTATTGACGCAAAACAGCAAATAAAGCTTTTATATATGGTGTTCATTTTGACGCTAAACTTGTGCATGTTTTTATAAATTCAAGTCGCGATCGTTTGCTATGGACTGTGTTTGTGGTATATATTTTGATAGACATATTTGTTTGCTTTAGATTACATAAGTGTGGAAAACGAGCAAATGAGAACACACATGGTCGCAAACAATAACACATGATTGTCATCTTCACCGTTCACTGCAAATACAGATTCAACTTGGAACATATTGACCTCAAATCTCAGGAAACTAAATTTTTATGCAGTGAAACAAACGTCGTTTCATATTTCAAGATTTGTCTATAATTTGGTATCAGCAGTTCTAGGATGCAGGTACCTCCGTTCCATTGGTTATTAATGTTACAGCAAAGATGGTAGAAAAAGCCCTCCTTCAGGGTCAGTAAGGGGTTTCTTGCACTGGCGTACTGCTTTTTTTTTTTTTTTAATTTATTTACCGTACTGGCGTACTGGAAGCCGTCTTGTTTTACGTACTTCGTACTATCCAAAATTTTGAAAGATTTTTATTTTCCGTACTGCGTACTCTAGAAGAATAATTACCTGTACCAGCGTACCGACCCCCCCCCCCCCCTTTCTCCTTGGTTACAGTGAGCAAAAGACTATCTTCATGCTTATCTGCAGAGAGAGAGAGAGAGAGAGAGAGAGAGAGAGTTAGTTTTCACCAGTATTCGTCGTGTTTCCTACCAAAAATTTTGTTTTAGGATGTTTGTTTTATTGACGATGCACTGCATTCGTAAGATCTTGTCAATATTATCGTCTGAATAATTTTCCTCGCGCTGTTCCTACCAACTGTACACTATAGTAGATTGTTCCAATGCAACTAAGCAATCATATATTTCGAGTTTGCGTCATGATATGATACATTTGAAATCCTCAGTATTTTTTTTCATCGCAAATTACCAAAATAGAAATGCGAGATAAAAAACAAACAAAACAAAACAAATCAAAAACAAAACAAACAAAAAACAAAAAAAAACAAAAAAACAAGAAAAAAAACCAAAAACAAAACAAAACAAACAAACAACAAAAAAACCAACAACACACACACACACACACACACACACACAAAACCCCACAGCAGATCTAGAAAGGACCAGATGAAATTCTGAATTACTTGACGAAAATGATTTGTTTGGAAAAAATTGTTGATACCTTAAGTTTATGTACATCAACTTTTGTTCTGCATAGGCCTATGACTTACAAGAAAGAACGATAGATAATTCTGTGCTGGAAGCATGTGCAAAAGAATGGGATGTTATTTAGTTGGACTTGTGTGTGCGTGTTTTCGGAGAATGTATACAGTTGCGACCGATAATAGCAGATAGATATGGCTGAAGCAGTGGCCGAAAGAGTGAGAGAATGAGGCTTCTTTGTATAATAAATTTTATGTTTCGAAACGTACAGTTCCTCATCAAATTTTCATGTCGCATGTGCCATTATACCGAACACAGTGTGACACCCGAGGACCCGTTCAGACCGTTGTGCAGTATACCGTTCTGTCAATGGTGACAACGTTCAAAGCTTGTTCTAATCCATTGCAAATGCATTTGGCTAGTGTGGTACACAGCAATGTGAAATTACAAGTACAATCCTTTCTAATTTTTCAAAATAAATTCGTTATATTGTCGTTGAGAAATGTTGGTAAAATTCTCTGTCGGACGAGGCTCTGAACAACGTATTGCAACTTCCCACACAAGTGGCATGCAGACAAATGTCTGAAGAAAGAAACTCACACATTATACCTTGCACAATCTTATAGAAATACAGAACTGATAAAGTCAAGTTCATGAGAAAATTTTATGGTGCCCCTAGGAAAATTGATGACGAATAGAATAACATAAATCTTTGACATCGTAGACAATAACAGCTTGATAAGTAGCGGAGGTCGCGGGCACGTCTTCCTCGCAATATGTGCAGTCAAGAGCTGCCGATGCAGACAAAATTTTATCTCGAAGTTAGCGGGAAACGTAGATAGTATGCCCATTTGTTTGTTGTTTTTTCTCTCTCTTTGTCTCTGAAGTTGCCGTTGTCTTTACTGATCTGAATTAACGGCACTTTTGTCCCATGAATTTGATTACCTAGCCACTCTCCCCCCCCCCCCCCCCAAAAAAAAAAAAAAAAAGAAAAGAAAAAGAAAAGAAAACTTCATCAAGCTGGAGCGGTTATAATATGATAATGATATTCGGATTCAATCTCGATTGATTACAAACACGACTGATCAAGTATCTATGACGACTTGAATATAACGACTTCAAAGAAATGGGCGGCTCCTGTGATCTTTGATTTTTTTTTTTCCGGCACGTGCGACAACTGGGTACTGCTCTGAACATCAGACCTGTTCAGAATCAGAATGAATGTAGCGACATCATCATCACTTGGACGCCCAAGGCTGACCTTGTCCTTCTTTTACAACCCGCTATCGCTCCATATTTTCAACACCGATGGAAACTGTGTGTGTCTGTCTTATTTTGTCACGCGCGGCTGGGGCACGTTTCTTTTCGCTGTGAGTGGCGTAATTTTCTTGGTCGCACAAGCAGACGAAAAGCCGGCTCAGACGGAAAACATAAGATGTACGCATGCGCGAGATCTGTATGTAAATGACCCAAATGACGTTGTCCAGGAATTCCCTACCGCACTCTGTTTGAATATTGAAGTTCCATTGCTGGAACCCGAAGAAGACGTGAGGATTACTCGGTAGTTTCACAAGTAAGTGTGTGTTTTTCATATTTCGTTGTTTTATATTGTGTATTTACACGAGCGAAGATGTGTTTGTATAAAATTTGACAGGTTCCCTGCCACTAGCGGTGTCATAGCATCAATGTGGTATCCACGTGGTCATTGCCATGTCGACCATCACATGAAAAAAGTCATTATGGCAATGTCGCTCATCACGAACACATGCTTTTGAATATCAATGCATTGCTCACAATTTAAACTTGATGTGTGTTTTGAAGTCTTATACTGAGTTGTTATTGTATGTCACTTGGTCTGCTTTATTGATTGCGTTCAATTGATTGTGGGATTCTGAGATGAATCAAGATCTAGGTCATGGATCCGAGCGAGAAGTGGATGTTTGTAAACATTGCCATGCTGAGACTGTCGACATTTTCAGTTCACGTTGTGAATGACCTATCACTCAGTGCTGTACTCACTCAACCTTGCGCTCGATAAGGCCACTTTGTTTGATGCTAAAACTATATTTTCTTCGATTGATATACTGTATAGGGAAACTGTGTGCCAGAACAGTCACGGAGAGATGGGAAAAGTTGTGTTTTAATGGGACTCGGGAGGGAAAATGGCGTCAGTGAAAACTATTATTAAAGCAAAGCAAAACTTATATAATTTAAAAGTTGGTTTGATTCATTTACATGTTGAGCTTTAGATTTGTCACATCGTAATCATTCATAACTTGCCTTTTTTGAACGATCTGAATAGAGGTTGAAATGTATGTATGTATGTATGTATGTATGTATGTATGTGTATGTATGTATGTATGTATGTATGTATATATATATATATATATATATATATATATGCATATTTTAAGTGTGATTAAAACCCCATCGTCTGCTGGGATTTTGGTGTGATTTTTACCTCAGCTGACTTGTCAGTCAGCTGACGTTTTTTGAGGGTCCATCGTCCATCGTCCGTCCGTCGTCCACAATTCACATTTTCGACTTCTCAAAAACAGTCAGCCAGATTCACTTCAAACTTGGTGGAGATGTGCCTTGGGTGGGTCTCTACTAAGTTTGTTCAAATGGTCACGGTCCAGTGATTTTTGGATTTTTAATGAATTTTTTTGTCCATTTTTGGGTAAATCTTAAAAAATCTTCTTCTCCGAAACCACTCACTCAATTGCTTTGATTTCACACAGGAACACTCTCTGGGACACTTAGTTCTTAATTTGTTCACCAGGTGGCACTGCAATTTTTTCCTAATTTTTTATGAATTTTTGTGTGTTATAGCTATTTTCGACTTCTTCTCCAGAACCATCACTCAGATTAAGCTGAAACTTAGTGGATATGTTCCTTGTAGAAGGGTCAAACAAAGTTGTTCACTATGTGGGAATGCTGCGGATTCCTGATTTTTAAGGATTTTTTCAATTCTGGTACTTGTCGGTCAATGCAGCTTTCCTATTGATTACTATGGAAGTCAATGGGCATTCTAATGCTAATTCACATTTTTGACTTCTTCTCCAAAACCGTCATCCAGATTAACTTCAAACTTGGTGGCAATGTACCTTGGGTGGGTTTCTACCAATTATGTTCACGTGGTCATGCTCCAGTGATTTTTGGATTTTTAGTGATTTTTTTTTTTTTTTTTTTTGGACAAATCTTAAAAAATCTTCTTCCCCGAAACTGCTTACCTAAATGCTTTGATGTCACACAGGAAGACATCTAGGGACTCCTTGTTGTTAATTTGTTCACCAGGTGGCGCTGCAGTTTTTTTTCCAATTTTTTTGTGAATTTTTGTGTGCTATAGTTATTTTCGACTTCTTCTCCAGAACCGTCGCTCAGATTAAGCTTACACTTGGTGGATATGTTCCTAATGGAAGGGCCAAACAAACTTGTTCACTGTGTGGGAATGCTGCGGATTCCTGATTTTTAATGATTTTTTCAAGTCAGCTCCTTTGGGGTAAATGCACCTTTCCTATTGATTACCATGTAAGTCAATGGGCATTCTAATGCTTATTTACATTTTCGAATTCTTATCCAAATCCATCATCCAGATTAACTTCAAACTTGGTGGCAATGTACCTTGGGTGGGTGTCTACCAGGTTTGTTCCAATGGTCATGTTCCAATGAATTTGGATTTTTTTGTGATTTTTTTTCAAAAGTCACTACAAAAGTTTTAATAGGAAAACTTAACATAGGAATTTCTTGTAATGGTCGTAACTTTAATAATATTGACCACATTTACTTCAAACTTGGTGGGGATGTGCCTTGGGTGGATATTTACCAAGTGTGTTCAAATGGTCAAGCTCTATTGATTTTTGGATTTTTGATGAATTTTGTTGTTTTGGGGGGGGGGGGGCAAACCTTCAAAATTCTTCTCTGAAACCACTCACCCAATTGCTTTGATATCGTACATGGACACTCCCGGGAACACCTAGTTCCCAATTTGTTCACCAGGTGGCGCTGCAATTTTTTTTAATGAATTTTTTGTATGGATTTGCTATTTTCCACTTGTTCTCAGAACCATCCCTCAGATTAAGCTGAAATGTGATGGATATATTGTTGTGGAAGGGTCAAACAGTTGTTTACTAGGTGGCACTGCTTTGGATTCCTGATTTTTAAGGATTTTCAATTCGGGTACTTATCGTTCAATGCAGCTTTCCTATTGATTACCATGTAAGTCAATGGGCATTCTAATGCTAATTCACAGGACAACTGACACGAAATTTACTGTTTACTTGATATCTTGAGATCTGTTTTGGGTTAGCTACACAGGTTTACTATTTTGTATGAAGGTCATGCTGAGACAGTACATGAATGACCTTGACCTCGTTTGTGGGATCACAGTGCAACATACATGAATTTTACTCTTCATTATAACTTGAGAATTACTTGAACTTTGATGTTGCACGTGTGGGTGTTCTTCTATGAAGGTCAGACTTACTCAGAACATGGTGTCCTCGATCCTTTCCAAAGTTCATAGAGCTGCAAGTGTGATGAATGTCAAGATCAGCTGAGGCACGGGCTGTTCACACAGACCTCTTGTTTAAGGTCCATCTTCCTGCATACCCTTGGAATGGAAAATGACAACCTGTATGTATCAGATGTACAGGGTGGCCTTTTACAGATCAAGGGTACAAACTAAACCAGAGGAGAAGCACTTCCAGTGATGAGGGGGCTAACAATTCTGTTTCTATTTTGCACCACCTGATTAAAGTGTACTGGAGCTCAAATGAAATAATACAGTGAAAACTCAAAGTCACTCAGTTATCTGACATATTCATTATAATGACACAAATTTGAAGGGACTGAAGTTGTTGTTCCTTTGTTTTTTGACTCATTAATCTGAAATATTCAGATATCTGACTCATTTTCTTGGAAAAAAATAGTGTCATTCTTACAAGTTTTCATTGTGCCTGCTATGTGTGGACCCTGACAAACATTAAAAATGTAGCAATCAATAAAGCAGACTTAGTGACATACAATAACAACTCAGTATAAGACTTCAAAACACACATCAAGTTTAATTTGCGAGCAATGCGCCGATATTCAAAAGCATGTGCTGATGGTGAATGACATCGCCATAATGTTCATGTGATGGTCAACATGGCAATGACCGCGTAGATACCACATTGATGCTATGACACCGCAAGTGGCAGAGAACCTGTCAAAATTTATACAAACACATCTTCGCTCGTGTAATATGTACAAGGTAAAACAATGAAATATGAAAAACACGCACTTACTTGTGAAACTACTGAGTAATCCTCAGGTATTCTTCTAGTTCCACCTCTTCGCTGGCTTCAGCAACAGGTCTTTTCATACGTGACTGTGGCTGCTTTACATATGTCATAACACATTATGCGTGCGCATAAATGATCTCCAAAATACGCTCACTCCCACCCTAGAAATAAATTTTTGTTTGATCATACACAAACCTACATGTATTGAAATGTTAACAAAATATTCATATTAAGCCCGGTAAATTAAGGTCTTACAGATATTACTATAATAGCCATGATAATTTACTCGCAAATGTACCCAAATTTCATATACATGTATATGTATATTATACATGTAAACATATGTTCATGCCCTAATGAAAACAAAGGAAAAACAACAAAAAGCCCCACCTCCAGGCTTTAAGCCTTGTTTATTTCTCGAAAACTGTTAGACAGATCCTTTTCAAACTTGGTAGGGATGTACCATGGGCAAGTCTCCACCTAGTTCTATCTATCTATTGATCTATCTGTCTGTGTGAGTGTGTGTGTGTGTGTGTGTGTGTGTATATCTGTCTCTGTCTGTCCGTCTGTCTGTCTACCTGTGCCATGTCAAAAAAAAAAACAAAACTAGTGTCGCCACCTATAATTTGAAATTATGAGCCAAAATGTGTTTTAAGATATAAAATTCCATATCTTGAAAAGTAATTGGCTTAGATTTGCCAAGTTTATAGGATATATAGACAATGTCCAAAGCTAGAATCTTATGTAATATCAGTGACCTTGACATATTTTTGTGAGGTCATCATGCCTGCAAGGTTGAAAGAGGTGGTTTTGTAAAGGCAGGGTGTAGTTTGGACTTCAATGGCAATGTCAGCACAGCACCAGAGAGGCATATGGGCTTTTTGTATTACATAATGTGGGTGTCCTTGATCTTCTGTCCCAAGGTCACTGAGGACATAAAATTAAGGACTCACTCATTGTTGTCTTGGCACATGCAACAATATTCATCACAGGAGTTGCACAAATAAGCTATGATTACATGTGGAGCGAAGTGCCATCTAGTGGCCAAATTTTTACATTAAGCTTTATATGTTCAGAAGCCACTTGAGGACTTGCAGCTTTGATATGAGCAGGTGCAATATAGCCATGGTGCCAGCAGAGCATTAGGTCCACGGGCCTCTTGTTTTTTTTTTTGACTTCTCCAAAACTTTTTTAGATTGTTGTGAAATTGATGAAAATGTAGCTTGTGGAAGGGTCAAACAAATTTTATCAATGGATGGTAATACATTGCATCCCTGAGTTCAAACACATTTTTAATTTGGACACTTGTCAGTTAATGCATACATTCCTATGGATTACTATGCAGGTTAGTGGGAATTGCAATGGTAATTCACACTTTTGTCTTCTCCAAAATTTTAAGTGAAAATCACTTCAAACTTGGTGGGTGCCTACCAACTGGGTATAAATGGTCATGTTTCAGGATATTTTAGATTTTTTATAAATTTACTTGATGTTTTGGGGTAAAATCTTTGAAAAAAAAATCTTTGTCTCCAGATCTGCATTGCCAATTACTTTGAAATTGCATAGGCACAGTTCTGGTGACCCCTACACCTGAATTCGTACATCGGTGATGCTGCAATATTTGATATTTTTTTGCAAATATTTGTGCATTTTCAACCTTTTTTTTTACTTCACCCAAACTTTGTTGGATTCTCTTCAAATTCAGTATGACTATAACTGGACTCAATCTCCACCAAATTTATACACTGCATAGTGCTGCTGTCATTTTATCAAAATCAGGTAAATTAGTATTAAAAGGTATATGTGCATGTTAGCATTGTTACAACAGAAATCTAGCTGCAAATTTGGCATATTGTTTTACATCTCTAAAGGGGCAGATCCTAGACATATGGTCACTGTTTTACACTTGTGGGAAAGTATGGAGTGTCTTTTAGCTTGTCTGCCACATAAGAATTTCTAACAACATGAATCATATTTAGTTCATGTTCACAAAACTGCAAAATTATCTCAGGGTATCCTTTGATACCAAAGGTTTAGTGTAATAGGTTTACAGCCAGGAAACCCCCCAAGACATTCAAACTATCTTTGACTTCTGTTTTCAAGTGTTGAGAACATCATAGGTGTACTCATTCACACTAACTGGTCCCAACAGGTGCAGTGGTTTTGATTCCCATGGCCACAAACCACAAAGCCAAAAAAAAAAAAAAAAAAATCTTTACAAACAAACTTACATGTTTCTAATGTCACCTAATATCTATTCACTCAGATGGGTAGGTCAGTTTGAATTGGACAGTGATCAACAGAATTACACAATGCACATACCTAATCAGATTTCTGCATCACTGTGACCCAGATTTCAGACATTTTGACCAATGTACCAACTGAAACATCTATCATTATTTTTGATATGCCTATCCTACCACCAAGTTTGTCACACAGTGTGTTGAAAATAAGAAGACAGAGTTTGTACCTCAGTAACTCATTAGAATAGATAGAATAGGAAAAGTGTATGGTATGACACCAGAGAGTAGGACTGGCATATTAATGGTGGGGGCATTCCCAGTCCTCTGGATTCTCACATTTGATATGTACTGATGGGGAAATTGTGAGCTTCGCTGTCTCATAATTTTCCCTATCATTGAAGATCATAAATGAGGAAAAAAAAAATAAAATAAGACAACCATAGTACATGTAATCCTTTTTAACTGATATAAAAATTTCTGTATAGCAGATGTATTCCAGTATGCAACTGTCAGTTAATGTGAATGGTATTTGGTTTGAATCACAGGGAGACTGTAAAATTGTGTTCGGCCTTCACTCTGGCCCCTATGGATAAATGACAAGGGACACAACTATGGCGACCCTGGCTTTCCGAATCTGTTCTCGTCTGTTGAAAGGTGCCTAATAAAGTCCGAATATCCCATGTAATGTGGCATACCATACATCTCTGTGTTCCTTGTTACTTATTCTCTTAGATACTCCAAACTTTCAGCTTCCTACCTCCTGTTTTACACACATAACTGCATTCCGAAAACCAAAAATACGATTTGCTTCAACCTCCTCTTAGCCGGGCACTTCCGATTACAGTCATGTATTGAGGGAAAATGTGAAACCCGCTGCAACGAGATACAGAATTAACTGGAAATTTTGAAGGGAACCTTCGCTGTCACCGTCACGTGGCTGATATTTTCGGTAAGACGGCGTGTCTCTCGTTGCAGCGGGTTTCACATTTTCCCTCAATACATGACTGTAATCGGAAGTGCCCGGCTAAGAGGAGGTTGAAGCAAATCGTATTTTTGGTTTTCGGAATGCAGTTACGTGTGTGAAACAGGAGGTAGGAAGCTGAAAGTAAGGAGTACCTAAGAGAATAAGTAACAAGGAATACAGAGGCGTATGGTATGCCACATTACATGGGATATTCGGACTTTATTAGGCACCTTTCAACAGACGAGAACAGATTCGGAAAGCCAGGGTCGCCATAGTTGTGTCCCTTGTCATTTATCCATAGGGGCCAGCGTGAAGGCTGAACACAATTTTACAGTCTCCCTGTGGTTTGAATGCAACAGAACCTAAGCACAGCTTGTGTGGCTTTCAAGTTTGCTGGTGGTCATCTGGTAACAAACAGATTTATGACTGATAACAAGACTCGGGGGGGGGGGGGGGGGGGGGGGAGAGTTCCATATCTTACATATGTTTTGTCTGTTACGTGTATATAGAGGTCAACTTTGATCATAAAAGGGCACCACTGATGAGGAGCAGTAACCCTGCACCTCCCAATTGATCCTCAGATGTCATGTGGTCCCTTTTGAATTGTGGTGCCTTCTTAATATTATTCAACTCCTCTAGCCTTATCCCATTGTCACATTATTGCATTGTTTTTGGGTCAAAGGGAGGCAACATCTGTCATGAGGGTCACCTTAAATAACCTTAAAAATCTAGTTGGTTATGAGATGGCAAATGGTCTCTGTTGATTAGTGGTGCCATCTGGTGATTTAAGTATTCCATGCTCACCCCGCTGTCCCAAGATTTGTTTGCTTGCATTTGTCAGAGGCCAGATCAAAATGCATATATCCAAAAGAGCAAGTTTTACATTGATTGTCACAAATTGTTACTGAGAGACTGGATCCACTTATAAAGTAACAGAAACTAAATTTTCTACAAGGTATCAACATTTTAATGTGTGGTTTAGTTTCCTGGTATCCCTGTGTTGTAAGGTAACTGGGCTGTGATGTCAGACCAGTCATCAAACTTCCAAGATTTCAAACTTGCTAGACCTCTTATTTACATATCACATCTAATCCATTATCATCATCCAATTTAACCCTTTCCCCCTTAAACCAGCCAAAACTGGCTGGTGGTCAAATGTCGTCTGCTTCAGCGTTTTCAACTGATTTCAGCAGCAATAAAAAACAATTTGACTGAAAATTGAAGATGAGACCTGTCAAGACAACATGACCCAGGTCAACAGCTTTCCTTGGCATGGGTTGGGCACTAAGTGTTAATTCAAGGGGGAAAGGGTTAAAACCCTTGCACCAGATCACGTACTACATGTATATTCACTTTGTGGACTTTAGAACTTGCAAAAGCTATTAATTCTTGGAGCGTTCCCAGCAGTTCTACAATCAATTCCAGTCAATATAATAACACATTGATTTAACACAGTAAATTGTTGGGTAATAATTTAGACGAATCTGATGTCTAGGTTTTCTTTGTGTTGTTGCAGTTGTGTTAGGCACTGATGAACTGCCCCCTAGTGAGCACCTGCTGGAGGATGTAGAGGCCTACCCATGGCACGTAGACACCAAGTATTACACTGCAGACATCCTCCTATGTACCACGCCCACCAGGACCATAGGGGACAAACCATTTGCAGATTCAGTTCATGCCATAGTGCTCTTCTTCGATAGTCAGAGGGTAATAAAGTCTGCTGCCTTCTTGGGGCTGCAAGTTTTCATTCTTTCTCAAACTTATTATTATGTTTCTTAAATAATAGTCTCCCAGTTTATTCTGAATCAAGTGGTACATCTTTAAATTTGGTTGTCAACAATGAGGTAACTCATTATTACGGTACTAGAAAGAGAAATCAGTTGACTCAATTGCAACAAGTCACTAATTACTTTCGTCAAAGTATTCCACATATTGGACCTAAATTCTGTAATCTTATACCCAAGAATATTAAAAATGCTCATCTGCTATTTCCTGTAAAAGAAGATTTAATTACTTGGTTACAAGATCTGTGCATTAATTGTCTTCATCGAAAAACGAGTACTACTTTACTCTGAATCATTTCTTGTGTATGTAAGTATGTTTGACACGTCTGCGTAATGTATTGTAAGGGAATTTGTTGATGTGGTATTAGTTTATGTTTATGGCCTATTGGATGGTGGTACAAGTTGCAGCCTTCATGCCAACCCTCATTACTTTTATTCCATATACTGTTGTGTAATACACTGTAATGTCAATGAAAATAAACAGTTGAATTGAAATGAAACGGTGAAGCACATCAGTTACCATGTATATTTCAGAATCAAATTTATTTTTATCCCCCGCCCACGAAGTGGGCGAGGGGATATGGTAATGGGCACCGTCCGTCCTTCCGTCCGAAACAAATTTTGTCCGGCCCATATCTTCTACATTATTAATGCTACCTCTTCGAATTTTTTATGGTGGGTAGACCTTAGGTAGTAGGTGTGCATAGGCATTGTTTTGTGTGGCTAATTACTTGCATTAATTAATTAATTAACAAAGTTCGTTAAGCAAGACAAATTTTGTCCGGGCCATATCTTCTAAACTATTAATGCTAGCCCTTTGAATTTTTTATGGTGGGTAGACCTTAGGTAGTAGGTGTGCATGGGCATTGTTTTCTGTGGCTAATTACTTCCATTAATTAATTAACAAAGTTCATTAAGCAAGCTCAAGATACAATACAAATTTTGTCCGGGCCATATCTTCTAAATTATTAATGCCAGCCCTTTGATTTTTTTATGGTGGGTAGACCTTAGAGGGGATATGGTAATGGGCACCGTCCGTGTGTCCGTCCTCCTTCCTTCCATGATTACTGTGGGCGGGGGATATGGCTAGCATCAGCGGCTACTTGTTATAGTTGTTTACATAACAGTATTAAACACACATAATGTGATTGATATGTAAGTCAATTACTGGCAATTACAAAAACAAAGATCGAATATTAATAACAAAATTGCAGGAGATGCATTTACCATTTTCAAGATAATCTGTTCTGGTTGAAGTCTGTCCATTCCAGTGATAGATTTTCTGGTAAGTTAAAATAGAAGTTAATGGGAACTCCATGTTCAAATTTCCCATGATGAGAGCTCTCATTTAAGTACCATATACCTGGAGTAAAGTCTGTGGTTTTTGCATTGCCTGTCAGATCATCAGCCCCTATAAGGCCAGACAGAGCATGACATACTTCACAATATAAAAGCCACTGACCAAGAAGTTTCAGGAAACATTTATTCAGCTTGATGACCCTATAGTTTTACTTCAACCATCTTAGTGTATTGTAAAATAGCACTTTTAATGTAACGTTTATGTTTTATCTTTGCTACAGACAAAGAGTTTCGAGATGGTGGAGTCCTGGCTGCCATACCTCAAGGAGCTTGAACCTCAAGTACAGTTACTGGTGTGCGACTCCTGCTCACACACAGATGGTGAGTATCATAATATACAATGTATGACTCTTGCTCCCACACAGATTGTGAGCAAGGTGAACTCTGTACTGGCCCTTCACTTATCCTTTTTCCAACACGTCTTAGGTCCACCAAGTAGTAGCAAAGAAATGTGATAATCAGTCTGATGTTATCAAAATTGCTGACAGTTGCACATTTCCTTGCTTGAAGTCTGTTATAACTGAGGATGGAGATTTGATGTGTGGTCCCCCTTTGAAAAGGCCCCTCTCACCAGAGGCCACCCTTCTTGAAAGGCGAGCATTCTTATGCAGAAAGTATGGTATTTCCATTATATTCTCCCCCTCAAGAGAGGCCACCCCTCTTATAAGGCCACTTTTTGGCTGCATTTGGGGTTTCCTTATAAGAGGGGGACCACTGCACTTGAATTCACCTAATTTTTGTGGAAAATTTGAATCTACTACTGACATAATTTGAATTAAGTAAATGTTTACAGGAAAATGCTACTAGTGTCAAATACATGTATGTGAAATAATGTGTAATTTAGCGGTGTATATTATGTTACAGCTGTGTCCAGGGACAAGGTACAGAGATGGTGCCTTGATCATGCATTTGAACTGGTAGAGCTCCACCCACCAGAGTCCAGTGACAGTGAAGATGGTATGTGTGCTTTGCCACCAATAAAAGGATCTGTCTTTTCATCATTAGAAACTACAGTCTTGTTTACTTAGCTGCTTCTTTGCGCTGAAATTTCTTTTCTCCATTATGACTCCAGTCAAAGAGTTGAGGGTCTGGAAGTCTGCTAAGCAGGCAAGCTAGCTCTATGATTCTTACAAGTGGTTAATCCTTGTGGATACATGAAATAATGCACCTGCATTAGCAAAGATGCAGGGACTCCAACCCTGGGGACTGTCCAAGATGGGGGTCTTCCTCATACAGAAATATGCAAACTGGAGAAGGGAGAGAAATGAGAGGTAGGGTTCCATGTGGTAGGGGGTAGGCCAGCTTCCTCCTGCAAGACATGTACAAAAATATGGTTGAAATGGGCGTTTTCTGTTGCCTTCACCCCTTATTGCACAACTGTTATGTTTGTGACATTTTAAAACATTTTTGGTGGGAAAAAAACATTTTTTAAGTGGGAGGATTTGGGGGTAAAAAAGGAAGATCTGCTAAAAATGAGAGAGTTGGGAGTCTGTTAAGATGCTTTGATGAAAGGCTTCACTTCATGGGGTCCTTTGAAGCAGAAAACAAGGCCTACAATGGAGTTGATACCGCATGCTCTTGTAAAAGCCTGAAATTCTTTTGCAGGTCTTGATAATACTTTCAATCCACATTTATTTCTTACATGTCTTTAGAATTTCAATTCTCAGGTAAGAATTTCATTAATGCAGTTATCTTGTTTTTGATGATAGAAATGAATGTAAAATCATGTGTCCATGTTCCTTGAAGTTAGTCTTCTTGATTCTAGGAAAATCATGTGAGTTTTTCAAAGCTGGCCAAATGTACAACCCTGATATCGAATCTGTTGCTTTATAAGCAAAGCACACACAGCCCAAACCACTGAATTCAATTGGAGCTTGTGCACTGCATAACAAGTGTATGGGATTTGATATTTGCGTTACAGATGACTTCCAGGAGACAACAGGGATCAAGCGAGTAGTCCAGGCATTACATGCACATACCTGGTCCAACCTCGTCATGAAAGGTGAGCCTGTCTTTACCGTGAACATCGACACTGAAATCTTCCTGTGTAGACTGCTATGATGACACACCATTACCATTTTTGGCAACCATATTTCTCCAGTTCTACTTTTACTTTGAGTAGCATTGATACACAACAGAGGGATCAGTCTTTATTAAGTTCAGCTGAGCTAAAACATGATTTTTTTTTTAAAGCAGGGAAGTGGTGTTGTCCACACAGGAGATTAACTACAATGCATCTGTCATGAATTAAGTTTCTATTGTGTTTTGCCAAACTTATACCCTCCTTCCTACCCTCAAACCCCCACAAAAATGAAAACAAAACAAAAATCCTAAAATATATGTATATTGTATATATGTCTTTTTGTCCAGAACCACTCCCTAGTAGTCATTACCCTATTCCGCAGTCTGAACTCTACTCTCCATAAGCTAACCTGTTCCTGTCTAACCTATGCACCTATGGAAGTACTATTGGGGGGGGGGGGGATTCTCTGAATTTGGTGCCTCCTAAACCATCATAATTGACATAGATCTAAAGTGCATGTGTTGAGCGCACAACTGTGTAATGTAGGTGTTTGAAATTCATTTTACTCTCATGAGCTACTCTCATTTCAGAGAACCCTTCTGTCCACAGTCCTTACATGCAGGAACTGCGAGCATCAGCAGCAGCAGGCAGACAAAAAGAACTGGCAGCTGAAAGGGAAAATAATCTTGATACAGCTGCCAAAAAAGTGCTTCCACCCAACACAGATAGTAGTGTTAATGCAGTTAAGCAAGCAATTCTGAATGTGGACACAGATAATACTGACAGTAGCATGTCAAATACACATGCCCATGGTGATACATTAAATGACAGTAAGCTTAATGGAACAGATTTGAGTTTAAAGGAACTTGCTACTGCTGACATTGAAAAAGATGAAGACACATCACAGTGTCCACACCAGACTGCAGATGGCGCCAGTAGTATTAATTCCAGAGAAACCAGTGAACTAGTTGGTGCTACATGTCAAGAGAGTAGTTTGGGAGCAGAAGGCTTACTAGCTACGGGACTGTCATCCAAAGACAAACTAGAGAAAGATAAGAAAGACAAAGAGAACAAACAGAAATCAAAAACAACCATGATAGGTGAGTGCACATTGATTGTCATCCACATGTTAATCTGCCTGGGCCTTTTACTGCAGATCAGGATACCTGTGTATAACAATTAAGGGACAAAGTTTTGTTTGTACCTGTCAACATATCACTGCAGTATGGTGCGCCTGAAATAATAATTTATTTCATCCAATATTATGGGGAGACAAGTGATCACTTTAAAGATGCTGAAATATGCTAAACTCCGGAGCATGAAAGGTCTCTCTTAGACATATTTTGTTGCTGTCATAGCAACAAAACTTTTTTCCCTTCCACTGTATTTATTACAATTCTTGCATGAACACTATTGTGAAGCAGAAAATACAAGGCTTGGTTTGTTTATTGCATCTTTAAAATTGTTGGCCCCTGCTAAGCTAAATGCAGTACTTTGCAGCTGTCATTTAACCCTCAAAGCACTGATTTAAGATTGAGTCAAGAGCTTTCCTTGGGACACTATGTGTGCATTGCGCGCAGTGTCTCAAGGAAAGCTGTTGACTAAGACTACTTTTGCTTTAGACTAGGCTTGCTGGTATTTGAATGAAAGGTATCTTCATGGGGAATTTGAATCTTTTAACCATTAGAAGTTTAACAGTAATAAGGAAACAACTATAGCAGTGATTAGCAGTTTAAGAGTTAAGATTGCCACCACTGCCAGCACAGAGTGGCTTCATGTAGCAGGTGGTCTTTAAATCATTCCACATCAGTCCCCGATTTTTCTGTATATTTACCTAGATTTAAGACGACAATTGCATGTTTAAATTCTTCATGAAAAGTTTCATTCAAGTACCAACATGCCTATAGTCTTAAGTCAGTGCCAGCACCACTGACCAAGGCCTGTGACCATAGTGTGGAATGAGTTAAAATACAGACATGGTGATCAGGTTGCTTGTAAATGCAGAGGTTCCTTTCATGTAAGGGCCTATAGAGAGGCCACCCCTTTTAGAAGGCCTTTCACTGACAGTATTTTGGGTAGTTCTTATAAGATGGAGCACTATAAATGTTAATCTACTTCAGGCAATTTGATTGGTTCTGATTACTCATCATTCTGGTTCAGACAGTCTGGATGACAGTAAAGTTATATATCAGTATGTTGTATGCAGCCTGATTGGTTGTGATCATTTGTCAATCTGTTTCAGATAATCTGATTGGCAGTGAGGACATGTCCTTGTTCTCTGCATTGGGCAATGATGATCCAGGAGATGAGTCCTTTGAGCAGTTGTTTGCCCGAATGAAAACCATGAAAGGTAGGCATGTTAGGAGGCAGCTAAATGTTTCTCCTTGAAGGTGAGGTAGCTCTGCAGAGTGGGTTCATATCCAGGGCTCCATAATTGTGAAACAAACGGCTATGAAGAATTTATGCAACTAGGTCTTCATTCTAATTTTTAACCCCAGAAATGGCAGTTTAAACAACTATTATTATTTAAAGGTTACAATGTCATTTTTTGTTTTCAATTTGTGTATCACATTTTCCCCCAAAACATATACTTTGTGTAGGTTCATGTCAATACTTTTGCTATATGAAGCCAAAAAGTCTAAATGATCTTACTGGGGCACAGCTAAACTACTTTAAATAGGTAGATATCAAAATTTGTTTGCCATAACAGTTTTCTTGTGTTCCTTGTTTGCTGAGGTCACCATGTCAAAACATATGGGTTGGTTTCACATCAATTTGTATGGACCATTATAAAATGATTTTAAGATTGATAATTTGTTAACATTGCTGTGTTCAATGAAAATCTTGACTTTTACAGAAAAGGCAGAGTCTCTGCCCCCAGACCAAAGGAAGGCTTATGCAGAACAGGTCAGTTACTTGTGCTGATGATCCAGACTTCTAATCTCATGGCATCTTCTTTGATCAAGATTGCCAGAACATGCTTTACACCCAACACAATGTACTGTTAGCGAGCAAAATGGGACAAGTGCTGTTCATGGGTGAAGGTTTTTACAGTTCACAATTTACTCAGACATCAAATCATGATTTCACTAGCATGGGATTTCATACTGCAAGAGATGTATTTCCTCAGGGCTGGATCTCAAAATTTAGAGAGGGGGAGGGCAGCAGTTGAATTTCAAGTTTTATGTAGAAAAGGTCTGCCTCCAGAAAATTTTGAAATTTAGGGATAACTGTGGATTCAGTGCCATTTTGAGCCCACACAGGGACAATACATAAATGATTCTTAGACAATCAAAAGGAAAAAGAAAAATTCACCACAAAATAGAAATTCTGTCATGATCCTCAAAGTACTCCTTTGTCAGTCATTGACATCACCACCCCCATATTGTTTGCAAAAATTATGCCTTATGCAGATAATGGGAAGGAAAAAGTCTGTTCATGTTGATAAGTACTTCCACTTCATGTCTGACATGATTTGTGGTGGTCTGGTATAGGCATATATGTGTGTGTGTATCAGTTGAATCTCCTAATAAGACTACCTGCATAAACAGACTGACCAATTTTATGTTATATCAACGAACAGTCACATTTTTGTTCCCTCATGATTAAATTCTATCCCTTCTTAAAATCACATTTTTGTATTTTCTTAGGCCCTAAGGTGGTGTTAATATGGAGCTTCCAACATTTATATTGATCCGTGTCTAGTACGGCAGCTCCAATGAGATACCACATCTTTTCAAAGATCATCCATTTAGGATATTTTGGTCAAGTTATTTATACTTCCTGTGAAAGAACACCTTAAACACAATGTGAAATGTGTCTTGAGGACCACAATTCGGTGGTCCCTAGAGGTGGTCTTTCAAAATAGGGACCACTGTATACACATACAGTGAGAGAGGCCATAATTTGGTGGTCTCGAGAGGTGGTCTTTTCAATACAGGAACCACTGTATACACATGCAGTGAAACCTGTCTTGAGAGACCACATTTTGGTGGTCCCAAGAGGTGGTCTTTCAAGACAGGGGCCACTGTATGCACATACAGAGAACCCTGCATTGAGAGGCTACCAGTTTTGAGACCACAATTTGCTGGTCCTCAGACATGGTCTTTCAATACAGGGATCACTGTATAGACACACATCACTACAGTGTAGCCTATACTTTATGTTACAGGTGGCCATCAGCTTCTGGAAGGCCATTGGTGGTGACGAAGATGAAATAGACGGTCTGTCTGATGAAGAGGACATAAAATGAGATCCAGCATAGGGTAACAAATACAAAGGGCTCTCACAGCTCTGTGTCAGTGCCAGTCTTCACACCTCATTCCAAGCTTACATTGGAGAGTGTGCTTCACTGTGTGGCCCCATGGATGTTCCATAGCAACCACTGGCGTTGCATGCCAACCGTTGTAGTTGCATGGCAAGCATTGTAGTTCTGACTGAACTGAACGTAATATAACCAAATCAGTCATAAAGAAAGGTATTGTTCTGTCCTGATGTTAACCAGATGTAGGTGGCTGGTTCAGAAGTTTCCCATTACCAGACATATACAAAACCAGCAGTAGAGGCAGTGGTTTGTTGGCAACAGGCATTACGTTTACACTTCTGTGACCATGCCATGGGAACAGTGGTAGGTTGACTCACTTTGCCATAATTTTTAACTTCTTTTTAATAATTAGATGAAAAGTAAAGATTTGTGTATAGTATATTCTGACCACCCACAATGACAGTGGTACTGCACATGCAGGTCATGTGACTACCTGAGACCTCTACATCAAATGTCTATCCCCACCAGTGCTGGTCACTTACACACGAAATGCACTTCCGTTATATTTTCTGTAGTTGCATCCAGAGTTCATTTGTGTTTTATACAGTTGACCAGGGACATGGGAGTCATCCTGGAAAGTGATTTTCAAGACAACTTATAGTCTTTAGGCCAGCCTTAAAAATATTTCTGTTTCGTATAACAAGGCCTTGAAAAATTTGATGAGGCAGGGAGGATTTTTTTTTTTTTAATATATATATATTTTTTTTAAACTACACATACCTACTACGTATTACTGCAATATGGGCATCATGCCAGTACGGGGACTGATGGACTAAGTATTGATACAAGATAAACAAGATTCCAGGTTCAAAATTTTGTATTAAATCTGTATTAAAGCAAGAGACTGCCACAGATGAGGTTGTAGCAGGACAATATATGCTTCAGGCTGGTTTGCTGGCGCTGAGACAGAGTAGCCCTACTGTAAATACACCTCGGCTTGGCTTGAATTGGGGTGGGTCTTTTGCTATTTTAAACATGTACATGTACAGGGCTTCAAGAAACAAAGGATTAGCGTAATTATAAAGTTGCCCTTTTTTAAAATATCACAGAAGAAAAAGAGTAAGATATCAAATACAAATGTGCAGTTTTAATTTTCACTTGACAACAGCAGGGGAGGGGAGGGGTGTATGATGAGGGTTCCGAGAGTAATTGTTACAAGTCATGAACACACCTCTTTTGTGTGTATGTGCAGGGACGTGGATTAAGAGTTTTATTGCTCTATGGTCAAGTCAGATTTAATCTCGGGCAATTTAAATTTAATAGGTACTTGCCCAGTCGGGCAACCAACTTTTTTTTCGCTGGGAACTCTATTCCTCAAATTTTCATGACACAGTTACAAGTTGCAGTTGTTTGCAAGGCTGGCTACAGGGGGAAGGGGGGTCTAATCACTTAAAAATTCAGAGCTTTCGCAGCACGCGCGTGGGGCGCCGATAGGTGATAATAATCGCTAATTGATAAACATTCCGAGTTTAAACAGTTAGTTGGTCCGCAGTTGTATTCATCAGAACTTTATCTCTGTCAACACAAGCAGACATTTTCACTGTCGTACACTACATGCAATTACGTTACGATAGCAAAGGTACTGGCAATAATTATCGGTTTGCTGAGCAGGGTCACACTTCTCACCGTCAGTGTGATCTGCCCCAGCGATGTCAAAGCAGGGTCAAAATACAATAAAATTTGCATGGCGAATTCATCTGCAAATTAACATCAAATGCCATTTATCGGTGGGTTCTAACAGTGTTGGAAAAAATAGGTGCCTTGACATGACTTCCAGTCACACGCAAGTGACAGCACAGAGTGGATCTGCGGTGAACTGACCAAGTCTCACGGACTGATTTGGGACACATTCGGCTATTCCCTCTATCCCCTACCTTTGCGTATTTGCCTGTGACTCCAAATAATCGTTGCAATTAACACTGAAATCTTTATTTACGAATGCTGCAATATAAACAAAGCTTCCCGTTTGTGTGTTCCCTCCGTAAATTACGACTGATTCACACATGTTTACTGGGCGGAAGCCATGATGAAAACATTGTAACACGAGCCGTGATTGGCTCATTTTTGCATGTGACTCAATTGACCAATCGGGTGATGTGTTGTGCGTCAGACCACATGGCCAAAGCAGCCGTTTGTGTACAGTTGCAGGAAAGATGTCGAGGTTGCGCACACTCGATTTCTGATTTGAAATATTAAAATTTTCGTTTGAATTTGATTTAGGAACACCTTTTATTGCAAGGAACTTGCCAATACTGTATACACAAATTTACTACGATGTACCGATAGCATTCATGGTGCGCACACAAACGATATGCCTTTATAGAACTGCAAAACGGGGCGGGCGAGTAGCGTTAAATCAAGCCTGAAAAAATTTTTTTTTTTTTTTTTGCACTGGTGAAATAAATATTCCAACCGCAATGTTTTGGGCACACCGGGCGCGTTATACGAAACAGAAATATTTTTAAGGCTGGCCTTACATATCTGGTTTATAACATGGAGGGTGTACCATTAAAAAGTCCAGTATTTGGGAGACCTCTTCCGAGTATAAAAATTCCAGTCTATCCAAGAAGATACAATCATGCAAAGTAATTGTATATTCTGCATGATAGATTACATAGTACTTCTTGTGAGACAAATTAAATCTGGACAGAATTAGGTGATTCTGGTTGTGACATCAAGATAGGTTTCACTCTCTTCAACCTTTGATCAACATCAAACCTTCAAGCTTGTCAGATTTGGAATCCTGACCATGTCAGAGTACATACACTATAAAAACATACAAACTGTGAAGACAATGTATATGTATAGTCTATGTTTGAGGTCAATATTACAGCAAAAATTCTGAACTACTGTCCCCTGTCACTCTACATTATTGTGCTAGTCTTGAACCTTTATAGCCCCAAAGGTTATCAAGACTGCATAAATTATACAGTACAGTCTATACTTCCCCTCCCCCCCTTCTATTGATTTTGAATGTGGCACGAAAGAGCCCAGGATTTCTCATTTAAACATGATGTAACTATTGCAACATTTATCATCTTTATGTTAGAAAAGCTTAATTAGCTAGAGTCTATTTACTGTACTTGGGTGCAGCTTAAGTTTGAAATTTGTTACAATGTCCAATTGGTTTTTAGTAGTGGATATTATGGATGCTACTGTAGGCTTTCAGGTGAGGACAACTCTCAAGTTTAATCTACAACAATTACTATGTTTTCCCTGGAAACCATACAGGGTTTTTTTGGTGATTTATGTGAATGCTCGTTCAGTAAAATAAATTACACAACCCCAAATTCTCATAACTATCTAGATCTACTTTCTCCCAAAAGTGTCCCACATAGCCTAGGTGAATGGACATGGTTTCTAGTTTGCTGTGACCTGATTTGAACCTGAGGCATACTGCATGTCCATTTGCAATTGAACAAGATACCAAAATACCTATTTGTTCCAAGGTTGGCAGATTATTGTGTAAGGAATTATATAATGATGTTGTAAATTAGGGAACAGTGCTGCTGTCAAATTTATTTGTATATATGACATAAACATATAATTACATGTATGTATATACTGGACTCGGTGTATGTCTGCAGTAGCTGTTGGGGATCAATTGGGAATTTAAAGGGGTGGAAATACTACTGGTTGTGTGTGTGTGCTCACATGTACTTTTTGGGGGGTGTGGGTAGTCTCCAAGCAGTTTGCCATAACTTAGAAAGAAAAAGTGACCCGTCCTACCATATACTGTGTTATATGGGAGACCACTCTGACTAAGCTACACTCGTGACTTTTGAGACCACATCAAGTACAGTGGTCCCTGTCTTGAGAGACCACCTCTAGGGCAGGTAAAAATGTGGTCTTTCAAAACAGGCGGCCTTTCATTAGAGATATAAAAACATGGAAAAGATAGCACAATGTTCTGAGAGAGTGGTCTTAAAAAGATATGCGGATCTTTTCCATGTTAGAAAAGCTCTTATCAGAGGCCACCTGCTCTGTGTGGCCACTTTGAGAGGGGCTCTAGAGTGGTCTTTCAAAAGAGGGATTACTGCAAGTGGTAGAAGTTGTGCAATCTCCACTAAAACTGGTCTAAGCCAAGCATTAAATGCCTCAGTCCCTGTAGTCTAGTCTATCTAAGGCCACATGTAGTCGAACCAAAGTTGCACAAGTTTATAGCAATGACATGCACTTCATCTTGCTGTCAGTTTTGCATATTTTTACTTAAAATATGCAGAACTGGCTACTTTGATCCACCAGCTTCATTCCTGTACATGTATGTAAAGCCTCACTATGGATGCACGATCGGCCAAGTGACAACACATTTACCTCTCATCAGGGATGATTCTCGGCCAGGGGAGCAAGTGTGGAGAGAGTTCATACCACGTTGACTGTGCACCGTGGCTTCTCCCACTATGTAAAATGGTATAATGTTTACACCTATATCTGTGCCATTGAGAGTGACCTCACAGGTCAATACTCGACTTCTTTGACAATCCGTGTGAAACAAAGTGGTCTATACTTTATAAATCTCAGGTTCAAATAACTAGCTGAGTATGTTTTTTTTCAATAAAATATATATGCACTGTAAGTATTTCATGGAAGTAAGGATGTCAATCGAGACAATTAACACATAGAAGCTTGATGAAAAGTGTATATTGCTTAAGTGGAAATCATCAAAAAGATAATGAGAATGTTTGAAGCAGGATATTCCATGTCTCATCACACTGGAGGTGAGAAAATACATGTATGGGAAATGTGTAAAAATGGATGCCAAATATACATGTATATTTATGAATAAATTTATATGTACAGTGAAAAGCTGTTTTTGAAGATTATTTGAAGCGATAAATGAAATCCAAAGCATTTTATTATTTTATGAAGCAAACAACAAGGTCACAGTATATCACATACATTGTGTGCCATTCAACTGCAACCAGAATGTGCACTACACAACTTGCATGTTTGAAATGTGCAGCAGATTTTGAAAATCTGAGATGGTGATGCGTATCAGGTTTAGACAAAAAGGGAAATTCTTTTTTTTTTTTTAGCATTGTGTTACATTAAAATCTGCTTGTACTCACAAAAAGCAATGTTGTAGTGTTGGTGTTGTAATTCATTTTTTTTTTTTTGTCGCCTTGTGGCCATTTTATTATTAACATTCAGTTTTCCATTGTTGCTAGATGTTTGTACAGTTGGGGAAATTCAGTTGCCGTTTTTCAGTGTTCCTGCATTTGCAGAGACTTCGTGTTAACTATTTTGAGACACCATTGTCCAAGTCAAGTACATTGTCAGTTGTCTCTTCCAGTCCATCGTGATCCATTGGCTGCTCAGAGTCTAAGTCCTGGCCCTGACAATTTGGACTAGATCTAGTGTCTGCATCTGTCTGGCTTGAGACAGGATGCTCAGTTTGATCCTTTGCATTTTCAACCTGATAATCTGCAAGTTTTGTTTCTTGGTCTTTACTGTCCTTATCTCTTGTATCTGCCTTCAGGCATTTATCTGTTTCCTTCTCTAGTAACTTTTCTTTGGATTGGCAGTTTGGTTCAGAATCTGTATTTTTGTGGCATGTTTCTGTCTGTGATAGACCATTTCTCTGTGAGTTGCTCTCTTTGTCACCTGATCCTGGGCTTTCCTGGGAACCTGAAATAGCAGAACAAAGTACCTCCATATTCTGACGGATATTTGTGTATTAAACACCTTTGCAAGTTTTTTGCATGCAGAGGTATTCATAAGTTCAACCTAATGAATTCACTCATCAATGCACTTTGATGATTAATTTTCCTACACATGTATATAATATAACAGAACTGAATGGAAACTGCATATTCCAATACTTTCAAAGAGACACTTCAATGCAAATCATTGACTGATGGGCCAATCTTTGTACATATATGGCTCCCAAGACCTTGAAAATGAAGTCAAGGTACAAAGAGGTAAATTTGAGTTTTAGGTAGTCAGTAAATTTGTAAGTCTTGAGGTACCGTGTTCACTAACAAATGGTGAAAGGTCAGAACCACGAACAGACAACCTGAAAATAGAATGGGTCCAAGAGTTGTGAACATCCATGACAATGGAGTATGTCACCTACAGGTGACACCACATGTAACATCACCCTGGTATCCAGCTGCAGGTGGAGACACCTGGGAGATAAACCATGCAGAACAGTGTATCAGATGTACCCTATTTTCAAAGACGTGGTAAGGTTGCCAAATGATTTTCCTTCAAATTTCCTCCCAATTCAAGTTACTTAACTACAATGTATCCATCAAATCATATGTACAGTGCACATCAGTCATCCCATTGGGACATAACCATAATGCACACAGGCTCAGTCTGGCATGTGTAACTCCACTGGAAATATGAAGTCTTTATCGAGTCAAAATTAAAGCATACAAGTATCAGTGCCTAATAACAAAATTCTAAGTTTATCAATTTGGTAAAATGGAAACACAATTCATCATTTTCAAGAGAAATATGTGCCATTCCACATGCAGTAAACTATGGGAGAAGCTAGTCACACAAGTCAATCATAATATAGCAAGTTGTACACTTTTTTTTTTTTGTACCACTCTATCCACACTCTGAGGAAGACGGCATATTCATCCCAGTACATGTATATTTCACTGTAAATATTTGCAAATAATTTCAAGATACACATCTTAACAGTAGTCTGCTTTGGCACTGGTTCTTTTTTAAATGTACATGAATATTTACTCATGATGGATCAACTGAAAAGTCATGGTTAGAAAGTCTATTGTGACCTGTGTGAACTAAGCAGCACCCCACCAGATAATACATGAATGCATTTCTAGGTACAGCCCTGTGAATCAGTATTACAAGTCGTGTCACAGTTTTACCTGTCGGTGGAATCCCCAGACGGGCCGCACGTTTTTCCATGGCCATTCTTTTGTTTCTTTCCATGCGAGCTCGTTGTTCTGGGGTCATCCCCTGGAGAGCAAATGTATAATTAGCATCACATATTTACCTCTTTCGTTTATGCTTTAAAGACAACCTACATGTCGTCAACAAAAATTGTTTATGTTATTATATAGCTAAGTAATTTGAGCATCATTTAATGCATCTCCATGAAACTGGGCATGCCCGTCATAAAATGTGTTTGGTAAGGTCATGTGACTGAAAGTCAGTCACAATGGTCAAAATTCTATATAATTTGATGAAGTGTTCATCACAGGTTTCTGAATTTAATACTGTAATTAAATGTTTATGCAGATTTTCCTTTCTACAGGAGTCCCTCCTTTGAGAGACCGCCCCTAGTGCCACCCAAAAGGTGGTCACATAAAGCAGGTGGTCCCTCAAAGGAGGTATAAATAACATGAAAAGTACTACAGAGAGACCTGATAATTGTGGTCTCTCAAAGGAGGTGGTCTCCCAAAGGAGTGGTCTTTCAAAGGAGGGACTACTGTATTGCATAATAAAAACTCTGTAGTATACTGTTTCATATTCAAACTTTTAAGTAGTTGGATAAAAACACATTTTTCTGGCATACATAACTCTGATGGATTTGAAATTTTGGTTTAGGATGCTGTGTGTTTGTGTTAGGAGTATCTGAAACACACCTGATCTTCACAATACAGTGATGTGTTGAGTTGTGATTGATGCATGTCAATCAGTTTTGACCAGTTGTATATTTAAATCACACTAACCTACTTTTTAAGCTTAAATGACAAAATTTTGAAAAAGAAAGGCACTGCATACAGTGAGACCTTTGTGTTTTATTAAGATTCATCACAATGTTTGAGTAAGGAAATTAAACCTTAAAACTGTCATGACATACTTGGAGTATGGCATTTTTTAAAGGAGGAAATTTCAAATGGACAGTATTAAAGAAAGTTGAAATTTGAAATTAACAAGGGCAAGATCTATGGTAAGCAATTAAATTATGTGACTCATTTTTGAGCATTTTGCATGTACACTTGAATCATACAAGGGTGAATATGAATTTGATCTAGATTATGCACAAAGTGACATTCTGCCTGGTGATCATGATTCCATCAAAAACCAAAATTTCCCATTTAGTATTAATTAAATGTGGCCGCTACACTGTCTTTGTTATTAATGACATTATATTGGTTGTTCCAATATAACAAGTAATTAAAGAAAGGATAAACTTACATCACTGGTGGGTGCTGATAAGGTAGTTGGTGTAGATGTGCATGTGGGTGGGATGTCAGTGGCACTGGGCATGGCATTTTTCACCCCAGGTGTAGTTTTTGGCACTGGTGTACATAATAAATCTTCCAGATCCTCATCTAAAAAGTCATCTAGTTCTTTTTCTTTCTTCTTTGCAGCTTCTTCTCTAAGAATCTCATCAAAAACCTCCTCTGCATCCATGTCTGTTGCCTGCAACCCCATGTAAAGTAACAATGATCAAGTGTGGTCAATTCGTAACATGTATTTACATTCCTTCAAGGCTCACTGCCTCTTTTGCATGCCATGTCCCAATTTTTGCCTTGGACGAAAATGGTTAATTGGATGTTGGAAGGCCACATTACAAGTATTTGATTTACACCGACAGTTAAGCTTGTTTTCAAAGACCACTGCTAGGGATATAATCACTAAAATGTCTCTCAAAAGATGTTATAACTCATGGAGTTTACAAACAGTGTGAAAAAATTACAATGAAGCATCTTCATCTCTCATGAGAATGTTATCTTGAGATTCCTTCTTATAACTTTGACCAAGACACATAGAGTAAAGCTGATTTTCCTATAAAAATTGCAGGCTTCTACACAAGGTGTGGCAATGGTCACTCTGAATCTATCACATTATGGGAACAAGAGGGCAGTAAGCCAAAACTGCCAGGTCAACTTACTGCATTTTCAGCCTGCGCTGTCAGAGGGTCCTTGTTTAACGCATTGTCTTCGTCATCGTCATACTGTGGAAGAACTTCCTCATTCCCATCAAAAAATGGCAAATCAAACCTGATACGTTTGATACTTGTCTGTAAGAAAAAGTGAGGAGTCACATTCAAAACTGGATAACAGATTGCTGGAAGTGTGCCTGCAGCAGGAGAGACATGGACGGTTGACCAGGTGTCATTGTATCATAATCCTTGTGTTGCAATACTGTGTTAGCACTGGCAGTAGCCAAACTAACCAAATGCTACTCAAACTTCAACATGCGTAGTAAAAGCAAATGACTTCTAATATGTCCCAAACATTCTTGATTTTGGTGCACAAATTAACAGATTTCAAAACTGCATATCTTTTCTAGAAAATTGGAATTTTGGATACAAATTTTGGAATCTTAGCTCTAAAATAGCAATAAATGTGTATATTAAAAGTTCACTGAACCAAGCAGAAAAAAAAATTGACCAGCCATAAATATCTGATGGACACACCCATGGAAAAAACATGTACAATTTACCCCATTTCCATCAACACAGAGATGGTAAAATAAAGATGATAACACTCTTTCTTCCAAATAATAAGGTCAGACAGAAATGTTTGCATGCCATATACATCTACAGTACATGTACTTGTATTCATGGTTAATTTTATGCAGCTTAGCATCAACTCTCATAGCCAAGGAATGTCAAACACCATATTATCCCTGTATGGCATCCCTACCTTCATAAGCACGCCTCTTTTTTATGACTTGGTATCTCCTAAAACCATGCAAATATTATGAATTGGTTCTATTTAGTTTGCACAACTGGTGTTGAAACATTAGAAAGGTAGACCTGAACTTGAGTCTCACACAATTCAAATTCCCTAAAAGATATAATATGGTAAACATTTAAAATTTCATCCATTTCTACTACTGGAATAAGCTAAATTGCAAATATTTGTGGTTTTTGTTACCTGCTCATATGACCGAAACCACCAAGATATAGCTTGCTTACCAGACCCCAGCTTATTCAATACATTACATATTCCTTATCAGTAAATGCTTTTCCCTGGGTGGCATACAGCATGAAGTGCGTTGGAAAGTACTGACATGTCAGAGGGTTATACATTGCTTGGAAAGTCCTGTTCCCACTGCTCCAATTTGAAACTAATGACCCTCCCCCCCCCCCCCCCCACTTCTATAGGAGGATGGAACATATAGAAATGGCCTTTTCTGTCCATCAGTAATCATTCTTGTCCAGACTATGACTCTTTGTTTTAGTTTCCTGAAACTTACACAAATGTGTTTCCGGACATGAGAAATCGTCATGTAACAAAGTAGGTCACTTGGTCAAGTATGTGGGTCATGGTGATACATTTATGTAAATTTAATACATTTGAGTCTGGGCCATAATTCTTTTAATATTTGACTTACTTTCATGAAACCTGATATGAACTTGTGGCTTGACTCACCGGTGTAACAAAGCCAGGTTACATACCTTTGACAGGCTCAATTGTTTTTGTGTTTCTTCACAATCCACAGGCTATGATCACTACTACTGCTAATGGAGGGGGCATATGTCTCCGAATCTATGATTCTGTTTTAATTTAAGTTGAAGTTGGATATTTTGTCCATGTATCATGGCTAAAAATACTGATTCTGTTTTGGAGACAGGAAAGTTTTACTGGTATAATAAATGCATTTCACTTGCACATACCTGGATCTCTTTTTTCGTTCCAAGCTTCTCCATTCTTTCAATAAACTGGTCAAAGGTCATCTTTGGAAAGAGTCTATGGGCCCAGTGTTCAAGTCTCTTCATCATCAGCCTCAAGTCCTCAGCCTGAAACACAATCAAAATGGATACGGGAAGGTTAAGCCCAGCTAGTTCAAGGGAATTTAATATCTCAGGCTCTTCACATGTAGTGACCACTTAACTGTTCCAAGGCTTACCTGTGCCTGATATGTCAGGGGTGATGATGGGGGCTGCACTAACAAAAGTTAACTTTTTCAGTGTAACATTTCGGTTAACAGCTTTCTTCGACATGCTTTGGACACAATTTGCATGCTGAGGAAAGCTGTTGACCTGGACTCATACATTTTTCTTAACTACAGGCATGCTTGTACTTGAACGAAAGGCCTTTTTACAAGGAACCTGACTCTAGCACCATTATTATAATTAAGTTTAAAGCAGTTTGACTTAGGTCTGAGTTGGCACTCAAAGAGCGAAATAAACTTGCTGAACCATATATACCTTCAATCAACAGCTTTTCACCAAGGTGATCTGGGCTTTCAGCCAAAGGGTATGCCAAAGTATATAAGCTGTTGACCCAGTTTCAAATTATGAGACTTAGTGTCCAGTCAGCTCAAAATTACTTTGGCTTTACTCATGTTAATAGCATTCAGAATATTACATTTTAAATGCATGCAGAAATAACGGGACCTTGTCTCCCAGTAATGGATACAGCATTTCATACATCATCCATCCAATGAACACACCCCAATTCAAACTCCAGGAAAATGGCTCATTATCTTATATTTTTCACACACCTTGGAACATGAATTTTCTTCATTCACTTTGCTCATAACATACCTCATGATTTTTACCCTTGAATTTGACGTCGTCAAACAGTGTTGGTAACACCCTGATGCCACGGTCTCCCTGCAACCTGTGTGTGGAATTAACAACAATGATAATCTATGAACAATTGGTTCATTCCATTCAAAGGTTCTGCTATTCCCATATAATTAGCACAATAAAAAAACACATACTGCAAATGTTACACAAGAATATTTCAATGGCTCATATACAAGTTATACAAAGAGGATTGGAGTGTAGATTTACAAGCTTTTCAAACATAGGAGCAGCGCGTGATGCTTGTGTGTAAATATGTATGTATGTGTATATATATATATATATATGTATGTGTATATATGTGTGTATATATATATATATATATATATATATATATATATATATATATATATATATATATATATATATATATATATATATATATGGGCTGTTGCAAGCTAAATGGACCAGATATTTTAGCTTTGGGGTGAAAAATTAACTGTTAATATTTTCTTGAATATTATATCTCCTAAGAGGTTGCAAGTTCTGAACATCATACTGTGGGGACATTTTGGGAAGCATATTTTAACTGACACTGGCTGTCATAGACATGTTCACTATGGTGTTGGACATTACCATATTTTTGGTATCAATGAAACAATGTAACAAATATGGGTTCAATGTAAGTTTATTATCATTTCCATGTTGATTCAATCATAAGTCTTCAATAAAATAACAAAAAGTAGCAGTCATCATACAATTTTACAATGCATTTCAGACAAAATGTGATAAAAAGCGTCTTTCTATTTTAGTGCACTTAATGTCATTCTCAATAGGTCATACTAAGCATAAGGTAACTTAACAAAAATCTTTCTGAAAGTTAGTCCTAATAATATTTCACTCAAAGAAACTTAACTGGGTGTGATCTATACACAAGTATAATTATGCTTGTCTCTTGTCTACTGTGATCTGGCAAATAGTGCTGGTCATTACAATAAAACAATCGCACTTACTGTTCAAACTAAACTCCTCAAAATTGTTCAGAAACAGTGCCTTTTTACTCCTGATCAAGAAAAGAGTCCTGCAAAGTGTCACTTATATTTGTCTTAATAATAAATTATCTTCAAATATATCTATGTGATGCTGAACGTCACACCTTAACAATTTAGAAACATTTCAGACTGTCCTGATCCTGACATGAGATGTCCAGTTAAATAAGTTGCAGAAATCTTAAGTTATGCAGGAATACCTACATACATAGTGAATGATGTTAAATGATAGCTTCAACTTATATAATCCTGTAATATGTTGAGAATCTCATTTAGTTTTTTACTGCAAGGAATAGCCTTGAAGTCTGGGATCTGAAGGGTTAACATCTCCAAACTTGTATGAGGTAATGCAACTACCTTTCAATATGCAGTTTGGTTGTTCAACTTTGAACAAGATATTTACTCTGTCTGCATGGTCAATATCCTTGAAAATGTAACCCCATTACGTTATCTCTTCATCAAATGAACTTGCATAAGATCTGAGTCATCATGTAATTCCAGTATTTTCGCCATAAAGATACATGCCCGCTTGTGACCACTTACGCACACAGCAGCATAGTCTGCCACATTGAGGGAAGGGTCTTGCTGCTAATCATTGCCAGAATCATCCTCATTTATATCACTGGGAACATTGTGGACTTCAGGCTGGGGGGAAGCTGAGGTAGCATGAATATTTCCCATGCTCCTTTTAAGTACCTTGCCAGTCACCTACATAATCCATGTTCACACAAGAACCATTCCCATGAAAGCATGACTCACAATAGCAAGACAGTTCTCTTACTTCAATTTTTAGGCCACCAGCATTACATGTAGTTGCGCTTTTCACAGAACCAGGCAGAGTTGAGACTTTTAGATCTGGCTGGTCATAGCAGAAGTTGTCCACATATGTAAAGGATCTCTTGCTGTTTTTGTACCTCTATTGTCTGCTACTGAAGGAAGATAACCCAACATTGGTGAGGTTCTTGGTGCAAAATGTGAACAAGTCCTTAGCATTGGTGATTTTGACACCTTTTTGAAGCACTGCTTTTGCTGTTGAGTGCTTCACAGTGCCACCCAATCCGTCACATGGGCTCTTGCCATGACCTGTTTCAAAGAAGTTTCTTTGCACAGGCACGCTGAAATCTCCTTTGAAGAGACTACTGTTGGCCCAGCTGGTAGCACCTTTGTACTGACTGGGACAGCCATCACAGCACTGATGAACATGTTCCACCTGTACATTGTTCTCTTTCAGGTGGTTCATGGCTACCTGTTCAAACTTTCGAACTGCAAAGGCATCGTGATGTAAATCAGGAGAGATAATCACCAACCCCTCCTTGATCAGTTCTTGTGCATCTTCTTGCTTGAAGTAGTGCAGCATGGTTGGATGCTGCGTGACCTGTGTCTGGCTCCAGTGATACTGCTGTATCTCAGCAAACATTCTGCTTGTATAATTCTCTGCAAAGTCCATCAGCATCATTACTTCACCAGGCCTCAGATCTTCTATGCATTTTTCATACATTTGGTATCGCCAGTGAGCTCTGAACCTGTGTTGTGCATGAGGCTCTAGGGCAGTACACAGAATATCCAAAAACTCATTCAGTGGCTTCTCTTCAGTCTTCAAGACAGTTTTTTGAACACTTCTTTCTTTTCTGGTTTTAGCATCTGTAAAAGATTCTGTAATTTTCTCCCAAACTTCATATTTGACGTATTGTGTACAGTGTTTGATATGACATTGATATTTCTGTTTCAGCTGATCAGTGCCACAATTTGAACAGTTTCTGGTAATACACTCAAACCCGTGGTACAGTGAATCACCCTTGTCACACAAAGTTATATTGACCAGGTCTAGAGAGCTTTGCATCACATGATCCCTATCCAAAGTTCTGGTAACTGAATTCACTGTTTTTGTCATGGATTTTACATTTTGGCAGTACACACAGCAGCAAACCATTCTGTGAGCTGTTGATACTCACTTCACCTCATGTGGGCATAGTGTATTCAAATGTTCGCTGCCCAATTTTGCACTCTGGATATTTCTGCTTGAACAGTCTCCAGCCTTCATTCTGTGCGACTTCCAGCAGGTGTTTCTGAACAGGTTGGCCATCAACTAATATTACATCCTTTGCATTTGGAAGCTCCCTGCTGATTTCATTCAGATAAAACTCTCACTTTAACAGCAACTTCATCATCAGTTTTGTTGTTTGAAACTCTAGTGGTACAATCTTTTTTCCTGATGACGTGCAAGAGTTTTACGATTCAGGTTGAGTTCATGTGCAACAGCAGCAGCAGAGCGAATCCTTGATTTTGACACCCATTTCTTGCTCAAAAAATGTGAAATTGCCCTGGCCAATTTCTTCTTTTCTTTGTTCTTACTTGCTTTCGCATCTTGTATAATATGACCAAGGTCGGAGACCAGTTCAGATGCCATGTGTAATTTTCTCTTTGCATTACTGCCCCCCAGATACGCAATGACAAAGTACTGGACTGTTGTCTATGGGCTTCTTTGTGTTTGGTGTGGCTTTCAGTACAATATTTTCAAGGATTTGTACTTTCTTAGCCAGTTCTGATGGAAGAAGTTCTGCTGTACGCTTTACTGCTGGAGTTATACTGCTACAGTGCCTGTATCTTCCTCTTGCAGGTGTACTGTTTTCTTGGGTTGTATGTTGTGTTTGCGTAACTGGACTTGCATTAAATCCAGTTAACTGCACTCTTAACAGATAGTTTCTCATCCTTTAAATTTGTATTGTTCTTCTTTGCCAGGGTAGCTACATCATGGTTCTTGCTTATTCTCCTGTTGGCCTCGCGCATCCATCTCTTTTGTTGGGCCAGGGATGCTTTAGATTAGGATGCCCTTTCTTTTTTCTTTTTTTCTCTGTGCCGTCGAATTCTCTTGGCGTTAGCTCTCCTTTGCCGTTCTTGTTGTGCAGCATACTTTCTTGGATGAGACTCACATTCCAACTTGTGCAAGGCTTGCAGAACAAAACAATGGCAACAGTGTATGTGCGTGAAATGCAGGAGTGAACATGAAGAACAATAGAAAGTCCTGCAAACTTTGATAAATTTGAATAAAATGTATATCCCACCATTGACTGAGCATGTCAGATTATTTTAAGTATGTAAAGCACTAAGTGTGACTGAAAGACTTTCTTTTCAACTTTTTTATACAAAGTGTATCCCTGGTAGCTGTGGCCAGTTTTTTAAGGAAAATGTACGTCTTCCAAATGTATTTCTTTGTAAAATACCCACACCCTTGCAGGACATCAGGCAAGGCCACTGGGGCTTGACTTGTGTATTCAGTTATGAACAGTCCAATTAAGCCATTGTTCTTGTACAGTAAAACCTGTTTTGAGAGACTGCCCTGGGGCAGGCCAAAAAGTGGTCACATAAGGCAGGTGGTCTCTCAATAAGGGTAAAATAACATGGGAAAGATGGCAAAAGGGACATGGTAAACATGGTCTGAAAAGGCAGGTGGTCTTTCCTCACAGTGGTCTCTCAAAACAGGTTTCACTGTATACTCACACATGGGTTATTCTGAATAAGCCGTAAGCTATTCAATGACAAATTCCTTTACATTAGCAGGAAATAATTCTCTTTTTTTCAATAAACTTTTCAAATAGAACATTTAAAGAAAAGCTATACAATTTTGAAAAGTCACTGGAGTTTTAAAGTCAGTGATATCAGTGACACTAAGGTTTTGAAGGCTGAATTAATGGTGCCGGACATTACACATATTTGTATGTAATGTCCAGCACTGTATGACATGCATGATGATAAGACTGTTTGTTTTTTTTTTCAGATTGAGGGCAAACATTTGAACAAGAATAATTTTGCTGACTTAACTGTGGTAATATTTACCTTCAAAGACGTAACATTAGTCAGGGTAGCTGATAAATAATTTTTCCTTTATTGGTATATCATACTTATGTATGTACATTAAAAATTCAAATAAGAGAATTATGTGACAGTATACAGTAAAATATAATTTCGGCTTATCAAAATGATGTTAACAAGGGAGAGTTACCCTAAATATATGCATAAGACATAAAAAAATGTTCATACATTTGACCTGTTCACTTTGACAGGTTGCTTTACTGTGTTCTGTGTCACGGTGCTGGACATTACCAAATGCCTGACATTACATTCAGTGTTTAACTTTTGATACAGTTTGACAAAATGTCTAATGCAGTATCATTCATAGCCAAAAAGTTTCATACACGTGGTCTCTATAACTCAGCAAAATAATATTTTGGGGACAGTGTATTAAGTACCATATTTCTTTGATGGTAGATTGGTGCTGGACATTACATGGAAAAATTTGCACCAATCTGACAGATCAAAATTTTTAATGGCAAAAAACATGTTCAACAACACAAACAAAAAGTCCCATTTTTGTTTAGAGGACAGACTCTGCAACATTTCAGAGCCCTTAAGACTTATGTTTAAATAATATTTAGAACAGGCACTGCAAACTGTCAAAAATGGATGAGAATCTTAGATTTTTTTGTTACAAGCCCCATTTTCCCACAAAAATGTGAATATCTGATGTATTTTGCCAATTTAAATGTCAAATTAAACTTAGGAATGTGCTCTGCATAGACTTCTAAGAATTAGGCATATCCAATTAATATTTGCATATCCTATGAATGAGTGTAATAATGGTTAAATTCCAAAGCTAACACAAAACATTGAAATTGTGCTCATTTTTCCCTACATTTTGACTATTTTTTCCAAAAACAAAGCAACCCAATTCCGTAAAAAATATATGTTCCAAACTAGATACCACAGGCATATTGCAGAAGGAATTTTGTTAATATTTGTAATATTTACTGAGAAATTGACTTGTTACAGTGTGAAAATGATGGTAAGTGGCCCATTTAACTTGTAACGGCAATATATATATATATATATATATATATATATATATATATATATATATATATATATATATATTTCTGACAAAAAGCAAGACCTCCTCTACACCAATACCAAGCATCAGTTAATTAAATTTTGTGTTTACCCTGCTTATTTGTTCATCTCCGGAGAAACAAACACACATTGGGGTGGGACATCCAAGGCACACCAAAACTTAACACTTCTCTCATACATCAAATTAACATGCTTGGGTGACCTTCCGAGACTAATTTCAGTTTCAAGATTTAAATCCCCCCCCCCCCCCAACACACACCTCAGAAATGTTATTTTACTGTACATGTTGCATGTTAAGTTTTGAAGCCAACTGTAGCTGCCTAACTTTTAACTTTGCGTTTCCAACAATTATTGTATCAGGACATATGCTATGCACATTGCGAATAGAGAATCTCTATCGCACAACAGGATATAGGTTCACTGACATGACAAGTTCCGTTTGAGTGATACATTACTCTGCCATCGGTCTTGTAATGTATCAATCAAAACGATCTTGGAAGTCTCATCTGAGAACCTGTATCCAGTTACAAGATGGCGATTCTATTTGTCCCAAGTGTAAACACAGAATAGGCACAAATTTATGAGTGTTTGTGCAATAATACTAACATGTTAGGGCAAATCAGTCTTGTACACAACGCCAGGGGTGGAGGAATTTAAATCTAGTAAAAGTGATTAGGCATCACAGTTTGAACAGGAGCTCCGAGAGAAAGAAGAAAACAAGAGGCCTATGGGCCTAATGCTCTGCTGACACAATCTGATGACTATCACCAAACAATCTGTTTGCAATTGATGTCCAAGCTACACCCAGCTATTACAAAATGACCTTTTTCAACTTAGCAGGACTGATAACCTACAAAACAAGTGCACAGTGATCCAAGACCAAAGGATCTATGTCACCTGCAACAATATACAAAAGCAAGCTATACAATGTATAAAGCATATCTGGATGCACAAAAATTGATATGTTCTTGAGCCCTGTGACCTTGAAAATATGGTTCTAGATATATGCTCCCGGATGGACGGACAGAGGGACACAGCATTCACAAGATGACCACTGTAATAGGCTGTATTCCAACTGGCCATTTGACCTTGACCTTCAACTCAAAATAACAATTATTGTCCTGTTCAGTATGTGTGCCCCGCATCCAGTTTTTCATACATGGTCTGTTTGTTCAAATCAGGTAATAACTTTTCAAGCTATTGAAGAAAAACAGCTTTTCATTCATGATCTGTTCAAATCGGTTAAAAATTTTTTGAATTATTAAAGAAAAACAATAAATTTGGACAAGCACCAAAGTCCATAATTTTGGGTCACATTGATCCCAAAAGTAGGTCACCAAGTACAGTTTCATGTGCAATGTACTCAAGTGCAATTTTGACCTGAAGGATAAATTTTCTTTGCCATCGATGTCTGAGCTACAGCTTGCCATTACAAAATTACCTCTTTCAACTTAAAAGGACTGACAACCTAAGAAAAATAGTTCAAAGTCACTGATATCTTATAACATATTTGCATTGGACATGATAAATACATGTATATCCCATAAATTTGGCATGTCTTATTCAGTTATTTTTGAGATATGGAATTTTACATCTTTCACCACATTTTGGCTCATAATTTCCATCTAATCATAGGTGGCACTGTCTAATATCATATGCAAGTGTGATTTTGACTTCCTCCACAATCCTACTCAATTTCATGAACTTCTATCAAACATTAAGGATGCTAGAGTGGTCACATGGTTTTCACATTTGAACTATATGTTACATAATACTGTAAGCTGCACCACCAATATCAAACTTGACCTTGATTTTTATACACTTGATGAGCCCTGAAAGTTACATTGGACTGTATTGTGCTCACGAGCAAAAGTTTAAGGACGCATGGACAGATATGAGTGATCGCATGAGGTCTGTGACCTTTGGTCAGCAGAGCTAAAACCAGACGATTGCAAAGAATAACTTATAATGAGCGACTTCACTTGACAAAAGGTGAAAGCAGTGAACAGAGGAGAATGAATGTTATTGACATTATGTGTTGTTGCACAACAAAATGAGGAAATGTGGTCATGAGAGACTCTTGATGGGCTGAGAACACATGGAAATTACAGTGTCATTTGCCATATATCGGTGGATGACCTGGGTCACGTGCCATTTAAGGAAAAGCAAGAACGCACGGATTGGATACAGCTCAAAAGAAACAATAGTTGGATGTTGGCTTTGTATTGCATTGGGGTCATGCTAGTGCAAGCTTGGGAAAAGATGATGGAAACATTACACAATAGATCTGCCTTACCTGGAAGCATCAAGTTTGGGTTGAGGTCGCATGACTCGTTTCTTGGCAGCTCCCTTGGACAAATCCTTGAGCTTTGCCAGGACACTCTCATCCTGCTCCTCTCCTTCCCAGTCTGTACATGTAAAGTTCAAATATCAATCACAGTTGCGTCTATGAATTAGCTTATCAATCAGCCACATTTAATGTTTCTCAAATTTGGCTGAAGAATGTGTAAATTATTAAAATGTTTTAGAATCAAATATCATAAGGGCAAGACAGAATCTTTGTTAAATATGCCTTTACATGTATTTTCAACTTGAGTAAGGATTTTTAAAGCCTCTAGATCTGTACCTGTCTCATAAAGTATTCAGTGGATAGTTCTTTACAACAATTTCATTATAAATGTTTGCAGTATGTAAAAATCAGGGAAACAAATTAAAAAACAAATATTGACACTGATACAGCGAAAAATGGGGAAAAAATTTAAAATCAAATATTGATCCTGATACAGCATTTAGATCTGTAAACTACTGTCTTTCACCAGAGACCTCATAGGTATGACAATGAACTGCAAGATCTCTCTCAACTTTGTTTTCATTTTATTATTCAGTGCAAAATCTCCCCCCCCCCCCCCACACACACACACTTCCCCAGGTCACATGCTTCCTCTTACTGTACGATGAAATCTTTCTTGACAAACCACCCCCGTGGATGACCAAATTGTGACCTCTCAGGACAGGTGGTCTATCATGATGAAAACTACTGAGCAAGGTATTGGTACCATGAAAAGGCAGTCTTTCGAGGCAGACAGTCTCTTATTGGGGTGGTCTCTCAATACAGGGACCACTGTGCTGGTTTTTCTTTTTTCTTTTTGGACCTGTGGTTACTCATGTCCTTCTGTCTTAATGCATGCAGAGAATTTTGGATATCACAGAACTTTACAAACTATACTCTCACCCTGCTGAGTGTCTCCATCTGGGTTGAGTGGCTCATCACCAAACTCAGCAGGTGGTGGGAGTGCCAGTTCATCAACATCCTCCAGTGCACCATCATCAAAGAGGTCATCCATTTCTAGAGGAACAGACTCCATATTGTGTGTCTTTCTACAAAACAAAATAAAGAAACATTATGGAAACAGCAAAACAAAGCAAACAAGAAATAACAATGCATGCACCAGCAATATCATATGGTTATACACAGTTATTTATGTAGTTTTATACACTTTGGTTGTGGTTTTCTTTTTCACCAGACCTGCGGCAAGCATCTTGATGTAACCTCAGGTCTGTAGTCTGTATTTCTTGCCATGCCCACCAGGTGGCGGGCCTCAAGCAATAAAGATTATGTGTCATTAAACTATGGCCTCTAATGGGGGGGGGGGGGGGGGGGGAGGAGGAGATATCATGAAAATACCATACTTGATGTGTGGAGAAGTGACCTCAGTAAAGGCAGGACAAGAAAAATTGACGCAGGACGTGAGAATTCAGTTAATAAACTAGAAAAGATGATTTGCTGTGTAGCAAATCAGTGTGTGTGTGTCTTCAAAGGATATTGGTATGGCAGTGTACAACTATTCCATAACACAGGGGTAGAAGTTAGAATGGCGTCTCTATCTGTTAATCCTTTGAAGTTATTTAAGATTTAAAATTTCTAATGGTGCTATTTAGCATAATTTAAACTGCTACAACTTTTATTTTTAATTCATTAGGTGCGCAATGGTCAACAACCCCCAAGTAGCAGTTGGAATGACATCTCTATCTATTATAGTGTTGAAGGTATTCAAGATTGAAAATTTTGAATACTGCTAATTAGCATAATTTAAATTGCTACAAATTTTGTTTCAGATTCATTACATGTGCAATGGTCAATAACCCCTAGTAAAAGTTGAAATGACATCTCTATCTATAACAGTTTTGAAGATATTCAACTTTTAAAAATTTCAAATGCTGCTAATTAGCATAATTTAAATTGTTACAACTATTGTTTTAAATTCATTGGATGCACAATGGTCAATAACCCCCTAGTAGAAGTTAGAATGACATCTCTATCTATTATACTTTTGAAGATATTAAAGATTTAAAATTTCAAATGCCCCTAATTTGCACAATTTTACACAGTATCATTCCTCTGTATAAAACGGTCAAACACCTTGTATGGAGGTACAATCATGCCAAGTCTGGAGTTTCTATGTATAATAGTGTCCGAGAAAAGTGTCGGACAAATTTGCTGGTAAAGAAGAAAGAAAGAAAGAAACTAGGAAAGATGATTTGCTGCATAGCAAATCAGTGTGTGTGTCTTCAAAGCATATTGGTATGGCAATGTACAACTATTCCATAACACAGAAGTAGTAGTTGGAATGGCATCTCTATCTATTATAGCTTTGAAGTTGTTCAAGATTTAAAATTTCTAATGGTGCTATTTAGCATAATTTAAATTGCTACAACTTTTGTTTTAGATTCATTAGGTGGGCAATGATCAATAACCCCCTTGTAGAAGTTCATTCCTCTGTATAAAACGGTCTAACTCCTTGTATGGAGGTAAAATCATGCCAAGTTTGGAGTTTATATGTATAATAGTGTTCAAGAAAAGTGTCGGACAAATTTGCTGGTAAAGAAGAAAAAGAAAGAAAGAAAGAACTCGAGGAAAAACAGAAAGAAAAGTGTGTGTTGACACACACACTTTAACTACATGTGCATGTACCTGTGAACTGAGACATGCACTATACTGACTCAGTGAATGGCTATGAAGAACAGGCTTCATCTCACTAGTGACAAGAAAACAAAGACATGAAAGTGTCCGTGAGATGACACAAATCCAAAAACTTTTTCAAAATTCACCAAAATGTGAAAACAGTCATTGGGGACTGTAAGCTCTGTATGTAGTCTGTTTTTAACAGAGGGTACACTCTGCCAGGCTTGTTCTGCCTAGAAGTCCAGTCCGTCTGATCCCTTGGGACTGATGGAACTGATAAGCCCAGCACACTCCTAGCCTCAGGGTACAACAGACCAGCTACCAGGACAATCTGACTGGTCAGTCTCAGTCATGGTGTACTTACAGCTCTGTCCAGCATTAGTGTGAACATGCAGCAGATATGTTTCTTGCATGAACAGAAAGAGATCCTCTGTATTTTATTGAAAGCCTCATTACACAGTTGTTGGGAGTCCCCCCCCCACCCCCCCACCCCCACCCCACCGCAATTTGCGACAAGACCCAAACCTTCCAAAGCGTACATTCAACATGCATGGACAGAAAGCTGTGAGACAGGTTCAAGCTAATTAATTATGAATGTAAAATGGTTGCCTGGCACCATAGAGGTCAAGCAATAGGTCATACAGGAGGCAGTTGAAAGCCTGCATGTGGATTGGGGAGAAATTTGGTGAATTTAGCGTACATTAAAATTCCCCAAGTTTTGTTTGTGTGCTGTTGGATTTGCCAGTTGTCTCAAACCTATATGTTTAAGTTAGAACTTAGTGTCTATCTGCAACAGTTTGGAAGATATGGAGCTTTTAAAATTTTAAATGCCCCTAATTTGCATAAGTTTAAACATCTTCATTCCTCTGTGTAAAACGGTCAAACTCCTTGTATGGAGGTACAATCATGCCAAGTTTGGAGTTTCTTTGTATAATAGTGTCCGAGAAAAGTGTCGGACAAATTTGCTGGTAAAGAAGAAAGAAGAAGAAAGAAAGAAAGAAAGAATTCGAGGAAAAACAGAAAAGTGTGTGTTGACACACACACTTTAAATATACTAAATGATTGGGGCACTTGTCCTGAGACAAGTACAACCATGATAGAACTTTCTCGCCCTGAGACTCAGCCTCAGAAGGGGTCGCTTTTAGTTTCATCGAGGGGGGGGGGGGGGGGCTTACAAGGGGGGACAACGTGGCCCTCGACTCGAGCGGCCAAAGCAAAGGCCGCGTTTTCTGACCAAGCTATGATGAAAAGAAAGTCACATATATTTCGAAAATTAAGCAGTTCCACACCATCTAACCTCGAGAGTCAAGTGCTATCATGGAGGAAAAAACTATTTAGCCTATGCAAATTCATCTTAGGTCAGTGTTTTAAGATTTCACATACTATTAGTAATAGTATTACTACACAGCCGAGTGCCAGAGGCAGAGACAGTTTGGATAGTAAGTCCCAGTATTTGGGGGATTGTGTGTGGCCATGGAGTATTAAAATCTAGTTCTTTCCTCCGTGGTGTGGCTAATCTTGTTTTTGCTTAACCTATATCAGTTATTCCACACTGCAAACACTCTAAACTAAGCCTAAACCTGGGGTTGTATCAAAAGTATTATTGCAGCCTGGGTCCTGGGACAGTCCTGCGACGTGACACTGACAGCGGTTGACATCCACTGTCAATGAATCCAAAGTTCAGCCATTACACACTTCCAGTAACGCTTCTGATCGGGCATTTTTACTCAATTTACAGTGAAGCAACACATAAACTTACCTGTGACACCCAAGATGCCACGTATTTGCCAAGATTTTCTGGTAAAACACACAAACAACACACCTTACTCTAAAATTCGCGGGAACGTAACCACAATGAAAACGAGGCAAGGGATTCCCGTCTGACGTCACGGGAGAGCCTTTCGTCATGGGTATGTCCTGAGAAACCAAAACAAACTCCACGTGGGCTGAACTATTGGCTAGCGCTCATCATGGACGTCAAAAAATGCAGTGTAACTCTGAATTCTGTCGAAGTCATTTGTATACGTTTTTTTTTTTATTTATGTCTTGTTTTGTTGACTTGCACAAGATCGCAACAATCTCTCTCTCTCTCTCTCTCTCTCTCTCTCTCTCTCTCTCTCTCTCTCTCTCTCTCTCTCTCTCTCTCTATTTTTGTGGCAGTGTGGCAGCTCAAACTTAGACACACAGGAGCCAGATACTTCAAATTTGACATGGGTATAAAACCTGTAATGAACTTTTTGCATATTGTTCCAAACAGTCAACAGGTTGGAACTTTTGCAAATTAGGGCCACTTGGATTTTGGAAATACCAATCACTTCTGGCTCCCAAAGTGTTCAACATAGAGGCCCATAGATTCTACTTATATATTTCTTGGGGCTGTGTATCTATTGGATATGTAACCATGGTTATAGAATTAAAAGATATGCAAATATGGATATTAACAAACAAACAAAAAAAGAGTTAAATATCGTCAAAACTATGACATAGTTTATGATAGAGCAAGTTGGCACTCCAACATTAATCCATAGGTTTAAGATGGAGGCCCATCCAATGAACCAAACAAAAGTTGTAATTTAACTTAAATTTATGCTAATTAGGGCCACATGGAAATTTCAAAGCTGAATGTGTTCAAAACTATTATAGATAGAGGCGCCATTCCAGCTTTAATTCATGTTTGTGCTATGGACAAATACATGTACAGTAACCGTGACTGAAAACTGCCAGATTTTAATTTATACAAATTTTGGCCAATACACAAAATTAAAGTGTTGAATAATGATGAATATCTTCAAAACTATTAGGGAGAAGAGCTTGTCCAACTTCAATTTACACATTTGTTCTATTGTTGTATCTGATGAGCATTAACAGAGAACTGCTTATTGCATAAAATTGAAGAGATGAGTATTGACAAATATGTTCAAAACTATTATAGGTAGACATTGCATTTCAACTTCAAATCTTATGTTTGTGGTATGGTGCATCTAATGATCAGTGACTGAAAACTCAGATTTAATTCATGCAAATTTCAACCAATGCACAAAATTGAAAGCTACTATAGATAAGGATGTTATTCCAACTTCCAAGATATTATATGTTTGCACTTTACATACACATGTATATCGAATGAACAGTGACTAAAACGAGATATTTGGAGTAATATCAGTATTAATAAGTATACTTACCTAACGACCACCATTGCCAAGACCTCTGTGTCTGGGCATGATGCCCAAGAAATTGAGTTGAGAAGCTTGCTACTCACACTTGATCCTGAAAACCTGACTGCCTCTTGGCACCATCTCTTGGACCATGTGAAACTGATGGTGATGTTATGTGCACATGCGCCCCATATCATCCTTTCTCTTTTGAAGAGTGGTCAGTTGACATCAGCTAAAAGAGGAAGCTGGATTGGTTGGGTGGGCTTCTCTGGTGGTCGAGAGGTAAATATACTGATTAATACTGATGTAACTCCAAATATCTCGTATTAATTATGCAATGTTACCTCTCAACCACCATTGCCAATATACAAACATACTGGCAGTGGGGTAATTGTTACAGGTATGCTGACCTCTATAGACCAGCAGGACCAGCAGCTCGGGGTAAACCATCGGTCCATGTGAGGAGATGACGTCTGAAAGGAAAACCTCAGAGCTACGTGGAGATGAGGCCACCTACAACAGAATCTAGCTTAACCAGAAACCCTCCTTACCAACCCACATGGGACCACACTGGACCCCCTGGTGCTCACCCGCCAACATGACAACTGTCTGCCTCGTGGGTAGACGTTATCAGTTTAAGCTTCATCAGACCTGGAGATCTAACATGTCCTAGTCACGAAACTGGCTGGCACAAGGGGGATGTTATAAGGTTCCGGGGGCAGTTATAAAACCTGTGTCAAAGTCGGCAACAGGCTGAAAGTTGGGATAAACTGCCAGATACTGTCCGAGATTAGGTCTACTAGGCACGAAGCCCTACAAGGCTCACTAAGAAATGTGGCGACCTAAGGCCTACATCGGATACAACCACAAGAGCACCATAAACACAGTGGCAGCTCTGAGAGGATCTGGAAAAGGCCTAACAGACCAGTATCAGAACCTATGCAAAGGAGCCTGTTACACCAGCAAAGGCGTACATGCCTTCCTTAAGCACTATCATGTCATGCAAATAGTGCTCGTCGAAAGTCGTGGATGATCCCCATCGGCAGGACATTCACATGTCCCGGGACCTGCCTCACGTGCATGCGGACATCGTAGTCGAAACACCATCCGGCCAACTCCATCAGCTTCCAGAACCACGTCCCACCTTGCCTGTTGAGGAAGGCTACCGAGGTCCTGTTGCTACCAGATCGAACTGGATGCCGAGGAAGACAAAGATCTGCTCTGGCTGAAGACTGGACTTGGGTAGGTTCACTATCAGGCCCAAGCCTTAGCAGAGTTCCAGAACAGTCCGTGTGTGGCGCTGCAAATCTAGGTGCCGAAACGCCCTGATAAGCCAATCGTCCAGATACACGTGAATGGGAATGGCTGAGCTGTGAAGGTAAGCAGCAACTGTCTGTGCGAACCTGGTAAACACCAGTGGTGCCATAGTGAGACCAAATGGAAGCACCCTGAACTGGTATATTTGGCCTGCAAATGCAAATCGCAGGTACTTTCGTGAGGACACCGAGATTGGCATGTGTAAGAACGCGTCCTTGAGATCCAGGGCCTACGACTTCATCCACTCCAGGGGCCGTAAGGCTGGTGCCACCGACTGGGGTGTCTGCCGCCAAAAGGACAGGACCTCCAGATAGGTATTTAGTGTTGACAGGTCTATGACTGGGCACCATCCTGGTCTCCCCCTGGGGACTAAGAAGAGTAGGTTGTAGAAGCTGGGAGAACCATGGTCCTACACAGGCTCTATGGCGCACTTGCTCTGAAGCATCCGAACCACCTCCAAGAACGTATGCCAATGCTTTGGATTCTGAGGTGGGTGGAGCAAACCACTGTGGTTCTGTGCTTAACAGAGGGCTGTCCTCGCTGAAAGGCAGCGTGTAGCTATGTCTCAGGCTGTTTAGGATAAACGAATTGTCCATTATAGACTCCCATTGTGCCCAAATGCAGTGAGGCAGCTGCCACCCAGGCACTGCGCGGAATCTAACAATGTAGCGGTTGGCAATCCTGAGACGTCTTTGCGGATCTGCAGGTCAGGAACTTCAAGGCTTTCCAGACTTCTTCCCTCTACTGGAAAGCTTGCCCCTCCCAGATTGCTGTCCTGGCCCTCCCAGGTCGCCACGTCCCCAAAGGAGCACGAGACGAGGGGCGGGTAGACGCAGTCTGGGAAGTACCGCGCTTCGGGGCTGAGGTGACCAAGGACAACAAAGACTGAACAGAGTTGGTCATAATCTTGGAGCGTGCCTGGTGTGCTGAGCAGGCTCGAAGGTCCTGTGCCCAGCAAACAACTTCCGCCATCTCTCCTCCAGAGTTCCTGAGAAGAGAGGCCCTGTGCGGGCTGTCCGAAATATTGGGTCAGGCAGCTTTTGACCCTGGAGCTAGGCTTCCCTCCGCAACAAACAAAGGTTTGCCTCCAGTGTGCAAGTGGACTGCACCTGGTGATCAACAGCTCGTGACAACAAAGTCGTGAGGAGTGTCGCCTGGTCTTACTAGCCTCCCACTGCCTCTGTGAAATGAATAGTGGCACCCAAGAGAGGAAGGATGACATGGGGCACATGTGCACATGACATCACCATCAGTTCCACATGGACCGAGAGATGGCTCCACAGGACTGTCAGGTTTTCAGGATTAAGTGTGAGTAGCAAGTTTCTAAACTTGATTTCTTGGGGGTCATGCCCAGACACAGAGGTCTTGGCAATGGTGGTTGAGAGGTAACGTTATGTAATTAATAGCTATAGCATGCAAATTTAAGCTTATTTATGAAAATACACAGAACTGAAGTGTGAAATAATGATGAATATAAATTGAAATGTTTGTGCTAAAGGCACACCCAGTGAACAGTAACTGAAAACTGCTAATTTCCAACTTCAATTTATTTTTACATTAGACCAATAAACAATATTTCAGAGTTGAATATCTGCAAAATCATCATAGAGGTTTCCTTCCAAAATTAATTTACATGTGTTTGCTATGTATAGGCATATCCAGTATTGCCATCAAATTGTGCAAAAATTCACACACAGATTTGCTGTCAACCAAATTTTGTAAAATTTATTTATCATTATTATTATTATTTTTTTTTTTTTGATTGTTTATTTGGGCTTTGTTTTTCGTTTTTTTTTTTGGGGGGGGAGTGTTTTGATTTTTGTTTTTATTTTTTATTTTTTATTTTTAAGTTTTAAACTGCTCATGTAAAAAGCAAGAAAAGATGAACACAAATCTTTATTTGTAGCTTGCCGTGTTACAGTAAAACAGCCTATGAAAGACTATTCACAAAGACAGTCTGAAGTTTATTCCAAATAAGAATATTCTAAGACTTGTGAACTTTTTTAAAGCTGGGCTTTCTTTTGTTATAACAGCTGAAATGTTGGCTTGAGCCATAGAGACACAGTTCATTAATTAAGCCTCACTGTAAAGCTTGCCTTAAATATTCTTGCAGGACATTATTGTGTTATTCCACTGCACAGTTTTTATCAACAAATGAGATCACGAATCCAGTCTAGTTGAGATTGACAGATGGTTGTGTCACCAGCAGAAAGGGGAGCCCGAGGCCATGACAAATGATAATCTGGCCCTCTGTGTAAATTTCAGACATGCTCTAGTTCTTTGAAGATACAGATTCAAAAAAAAACAAAAAAAAACAAAAAACAAAAACAAAAAAATAAAAACAGTGGTAGTTGTTGAAACTGACCAATAGGTCTTTTGTCAAAGCCAAAAATAGATGCAAGTGTATTTACACTGTAAATGCAATTACATTTACAGACCTTACCTTTACATGTCAACAACTTTCTTAGCATTGGCATTTAAAATTGTAAACGGCCATAATTCATAACAATGTCATGGTTTCATTGTTCATTATTGCTTTATGTCTACCATGAGATCCACCACCACCCCCCGCCCCAAAAAAAAAGAAAGAAAGAAAAGAAAGAAAAAGATGTATTTTGATAAATACGTATTGCATATTAACACCCACACAAAATTGTAAAATAGCCATAACATTTCAAAGTTTAAAGATGCCACATACAGAAATAAATATTCCCATATGGATTGGATTGATGGGTTGAAGATAGGAAATAATTTAATTCAAAGGCCCTAAATACTCAAAGCTATTATATGTGTTCACACAAGAAATAGCGGCCATTTCCATGTTTTTTTCTTTATTTATTAACAATATGTACATAGATATACAATGACAAGATTGCATTAAAAGTAGTCCAGAGGGGTCTTTTTCATCATCATTGAAGTAAAAATATATCCTAGGGCCAGGATTTAAGGGGCTGGTGCACTTTACAGCAATAAAACTAGAAAATGCCAGCTTTTGTTACATATTTATTGTGTATTCTACAATTTTCATTTGAGCCCACACAAACTATATATTTTATGAAAACAGACACCTTGGTGAATACAAAACCATTAACATATCTTTTGTGACAGTTCAGTCAATGCATCTAAATTTTTAATTTGTTTTTCAATTACAGTTAAATTTCCCAAATTTTGAGTATACAAAAAAAAAAAAAAAAAAAAAAAAAAGACAAACATATTCCCTGATTAACATTGGTTTTGATCAAACTAGAGACAGCATATTGTTGCCTACAAAATGATATCTCAAAATTGCCATACAGGGTTTTTTTCAAATTTAAAAGTTTTTCAAATTTTATTCACTTTTTTAATTCAATGACATTTCAAGGATCTATAAACAATTAACTAAGCTTTCCTTAAAAAATCTGAGATAGAATTTTTTAGACACTGGTCCCAGCTTTAATTTGCCTAAATCTGAAATCCAGTAGTAAATTTTACTTTTGGCAAATATTTTCTTGCATGAAATATATGCTTCTGATAGTCTTGCAAGAAGAACAAATGAAATCAATATATATTTCTGCATTAAAATCACAAAGTGCACTAGCCCCTGAAAGCATTTCTGGATCATGTTTGTGCATGCACCTGTTCTACACATGCGAAAATTGTCAAAGACAAAACTCTAATGTAACAGCTTGCTGTAACCCTTTCCCTCTGCATTAAGACTAGGTCAACAGCGTTCCTTGGCATGGTTTGGGCACTCAGTGCCCAGCCCATGCCAAGGAAAGCTGTTGACCTGGGCCATGTGACCTTAATGTGTCTCATCTACAATTTTCAGTTAACTTGTTTTTATTAATGTTGACATTAGTTGAAAACACTGATGCAGACAATTGATCACCAGCTGGTTTTGGCTGGTTTAAACTGGCGAAAAGGGCCAACATGTAAGAATAAATTTATTCACTTGCAAAATACACATATACATGGAATTCCATTTCTTGAACTTTTATTACTTATGTCTTAGTATTAATGTTTGGAACAGGTCAAGTCGTGGTTCAAAAAATTTGCTTCTCTCTGTTTAACATATCCTGTTATATTTGAGATGCTTATTATTACCCTTCTGTTATACATGTTGTTTGAAAGCTTTTCTCTTATAACACAGCACAAAGTGTTTTGAGCATGACCACCCATCATTCATGGGATAAATTAGGCTGTTCACCTCTTATTGTCATATGATATGTTTTGAGACCACACAACAGCCAGATCTGGAACCAACAGCCTTCGGCACCAATCACATATATCCAAAAATGGGAAACGCACATACCAAGTGTACCAAATCCCTATTTCTGAAAAAAGAATGGTTCAATGGAGGCAGATATGCGTGGATGCCATAAACAACACGGCCCAGTTCATTGTATTTATCCAAGTACAACTGAAGTACTGTGTTCAGAGTTGTCCCAGATTGGGGATTTCATGTAATATTTGGGGAATTTTCTCTAATCAATAATTCTTCTGATGCAAATCACAGCAAACGGTATGCATGTATAAATTATTTATCCAGATTTAAAATCCTTCAAAAGACCTTTCGTTCAAGTATCAGCATGACTGTAGTTACAGAGAAGGAAGAATAATCCAGGTCAACAGCTTGCTTCAGTGTTGTGCCTCAGGTACATTACACTTAAAGCACACCAATGTATGCTGTTGACTCGGTCTCTAACCTGGCACTGAAAAGGTTAATGTGTCACGTATGACATCATATACTTCGAACTTCTGATGATGTGATTCACTGTCTCATTTGCTAACTACACTTTCCATTTAAAAAATCTTACAAAAACAGTAACGTTGCAGGTATGCACACATGCATCACCTGCAAGACAGTAGAAATTGAATGGTATCATAAACTTAGAACTTCAAATGATGTGATTCACTCCCTCATTTGCCCGATATGTACACACCCACCTGTAAGATGGGAGAAATGTAACAGCAGCAACAAGCTCAACTTCCCAACAAGAAACACATTAAAAAAAGTTTACAAAACCGATGGGTCACCTGTGCCAAACATTGGCTAATACTAGAAAATGCTGGATGTATTAAATTCAGTCATGGTGCATTAAATGGTTTACTTTGGTCAAATCTTATGTATGCAAGTATTTTATTTGAAGGAAAAAAGGGTAGATAGAATCAAGTGTCAAATCATAAATATGAATCTGGAAGAACCAAAAAAATGCAGATGCAAAATTATTTTCTCTGCCACTTTTGCTGCCTGTCAGGACTGATATGTGTTTCAGCAACTGCTTCAGTCAGAGAGTCAAAGGCCTGGTAGTTTGCCAAACACACAACAAATATCTCTTTCACCAAATCAAGGGTTTTCCTTTTGTAGTTTACTGTTAGAGCACCCAATGCACACTGCGGAAAGATGTGGACCTATGATGAGCTTTCTTGATGTGTATTACCCACATGACTTTTATGTTTTAAACTTGCTAATTCATTTTTGTTTATTTGGGCATGACAATTGAATGAATTAAGCTCAGGTGAAGTAGTTTACCATGTGCAATCATAGTTAGCCCAGCACTATGTTTTTGTACAACTGAGACACACAAATCAGTTTGACTGAAAAATGTATCCCTGCATGGGGCTGTCACGAATCATTCAAAATATAAAGATCTGTAGAAACAATGAGAATGAGATCCAACTTGGACACAAGCAATTCTGTATGAATGAAGTGGAAGCCATCACAGTAATGGACATGCCACATTAATATGTATTGAAAGTAACTGTGTTCAGATATGACATATGTTGAGCACGTGTGTGGTGTACACAAGTCGTTGTTTTCAATGTGTCATCAGCAGAAACGGTAAATTTTTGCATTCCACTTAGTGCAAAGTGTGGAATGGCATCAACTGTGAGAATGAATCTACATATTGGAAAATAAATACATTCACAGTACATATACATGTATAATGAGACTTGAGATCATTAGATATTATGAAAGTGTCTTAATATTTTCATTTCATGATCGGATAGACACATACATTGTCATGCCAGGAACACTTCTGTGATGGAATGGTCTGTTGTCTTAACATAAACCCCACCAAATTATGGATGAACAGGGATTCCTTCTTGTCTTTACATCAGTGCCACCTAATGGCAACCAAACAGACACTCTGTGCCATCTTGTGGTGAAACACTACAAATACAGCTTATAGTAATTTCTCACCTCCATGCAAGTTCATTTCACAACACAAACAGAAGGTTCCACAAAACTGTTTCAACTCCCATAAAACTTCACTTCAGTCTGTACTATTCATTGCTGTCTATGCTGATAAGGTGAAATATATACATTAACAACTGTCACTTACTGCAGGGCCTCGCTCTCTCAGACAATAATCTTAAATGGTAGGTCATATCGTTCAAAAGCAAAAGAAGTTCAGGGCCACCACAAAAGTCATCCTAATATCATATAATCTTTAACCACATTGGCCCATGCCACCGGTTAAAGTCCACAATCTCGTTTTCCACAGTCTTTATCTTTAAGTTTGTCCACAACTTTCATCCTCTGCCATTTGATCCTCACTTCTTGGTAGCTGTGGAAGAGTCAAGTTCAATAACATGTTGCAGGCCACGACTGCGTCTGTCACCACCTGAAAGCAAATAACAGTGGCACTTTGTAAAACAGTTATTTTGCTTGAACATGTCACAATGAGACTCTTGTTTTGCCTTAGATAAAAATAAGGAAACTGTGGCAGTCCTGTGCTCAGCTGAGCTTAGATGCATAGGCTGAAGTGTTTCTGTGACCTTCAGAATCAGATCAAAGGTGCCTTTCTTATTGGACCATTATCATGTGCAAATATCTTAGTGATGGCTCAATAGATCTGAATTAACCACTCAAAACTATGGCTCTTCAATCCCTCTTAATTTACAGCTCAAACTACTAAATTCATTCAAGTATTTATGTGGCCATGAGAACTGGGTCAAGATCAACCATGTTTGTCTCATTTTAGCCCCTGAACAGAACCATCATCATGTGCAACATTACAGTTGGAGCTCACAATATCAGGAGAACAGTGCAAGGTATTACAGTGTTGTTCTGCGATATTGACACTAATGTGCACTGTCACACTGGTCATTTTGGAGGACCATCACTGTTTACAATGTCAAGTCTCCACCATTTAAATCAAAACTGACAGAGCCCACCATTACCAGACAATTGTGACTCATGTAAGCCAGTGTGTCAGTTTGACCTGTCACAATCATTCTAGGTCCAAATTAACATCACCACAAATACTTTCCCATTAATAGTAACCACAGGACTAGGATCCACCATTAACCATATCAGCCAATATATGTATGTCAGATTTGATGCTGTCTGTGCAGGAAAAATGTTAACATGTACATTTACCCTTAGCGATAGTTTGTAACTTACAAAATTTGTTAAAATGTCAGAAAATACCAGCAGCACTGCGCACTGAACAAACTTAGTGCATATTCAGTCAAAGTATTTTTCCACCACATTTGAAGAGAATCCAGCATGTGGCTTGGTATAATAAGGCAAAAATAGTGAGATCACTCCAAAAAATAATTAAAAACAAATTACTAGTTGAGTAAATTAAGATCACATTCACACAAAAAAAATTCATTCCAAAAATTGTAGCACCACTAGTTGAACAAAATAAGATCTCGTGGTCTCCAAAAGTGTTCCTATGTAAGTTTGAAACATTGGGCCAAGCAGTTTGCAAAAAAAAAAAAACAAACAAACAAACAAACAATTAATAACAAATCTTAAAATCAGAGGAGTGAAACTATTTGAGCAAACTTGGCAGATAACCACCCAAGGGACCATCCCACTATGATTGAAGTGAATTTGGCCAACAGTTGCGGAGAAGAAATTGAAAACGTAAGTAGCACGTGATCCCCAGTTGGTTTATACTGTAATCAATAGGAATGTGTGCATTAACCGGTAAGTTCCCAACTTGAATAATTTGTTAAAAATCAGGGATGGACAGCAGCACCATCTAGTGAGCAATTCTGTTTGACCCTTCTGCAAGAAATATTTCTACCAAGCTTTATCATTGTCTGAGTGCCAGTTTTGCACACAAAGTCACAAACAATCAAAACACACAAAAGTACATTAAAAATATCAGAAGTTTTTGCAGGACCACTTGTTGCATAAATTGAGGTCTACGGGTACTCAGATGTATTCACATGCAAGTTCAAAGCAAAGGCCTATGCAATTTTGGAGAGGATTTTTGAAGACTGTGCAAAAAAAAAAAAAGAACAGAATTCATTGGAGCATGACAATTTTTTAAATTTAGTAGAGTTCCACCCAAGGTACATGGTACATTTAACATGTAGTGGGTGACTGATGTATATATCATATTCTATGCAATAGTATAGCAAGCCACACCAATGTAAAAAAGCTCCTGGATCAATCCCAGGATTGTGACAATATAACTCAGATTCTTCTCAATTCAAATAATGATAATCTTTAAAATTCATGCTAATCTTGCATCGCTAAAAGTACCACCAGTGTTTTTCATATTTTCAACAGAGATGAGACTTTTTTAAAAAAAATTATATTACATGCTAATTCCATAAAATGAAAAACTGAGGGTGTGCTTCTGTTAGGGCATGTGCTACTATCGGAATGAAGATGATAAGTTTTTTTTTGTGTGTTTTTTTTTTATGCCAGTCTGTTTTGCTGTCTTATCACACATCGTACTGAAATCTATGGATGAACAAAGGTATGCAATTTATGTATTGTCAAGCAAATCTAAAACGCCCACTAGATTGATAATGCACGAATAGCCACTGGTTTGCAGATAGATAACCGAAACAATGAGCGGGTTGGAAATGGGAGGCAACCTGCCCTCAGGCTGTGTTAATATCCTTGAAACAGGTCCAGACATCTACCTGTGCTTGCCTGTGGTTGGAGGTGCTGGTAAACCATATAATTAAAACAGAACTTGTGCCTGTGCATTAATAATATCTAGGACAACACTTTGGGCAGCCACTAGTATTATGTCAATCAAAAAGTGAGAGCCAAAAAGTCTCGCAAGGACTGAAAAGGCTGTTTGACACAAGTTTGGTCCTGCCCCACTCTGGGTGTCCTGAAGTCTACATACAAATGAAGATATACATCTATAAGAGTCTCAAAGATGCCATCTGTCTAGTGGTGTCAGGTCTAAGAGGCCTAATTGGCTCCCTATGAGGACAGATTTTAAACGTGGAAATCTGTAGATGCAGCTTGTGGGTGTAAGACCCCACCCCCACCCACTGGTGCACAATGTTTTAGTAATGGGAAGAAAATTTGTGACATATTGTTTACCTACATTTTGTTTATTTTTGACTGATTTACTATTTCTATATTTTAACGTCGATGATGTCAAATGGCAGACCTACCAAGTTTCATTCTTTTGAGCCTAAAATTTACACAAAATAGTGCAAATCTGATGAACAGAGTACCTTTCTTTTATGGCTAGTTCCCTTTATACAATTTATAATCACCCTGCAACAGTCATTTAGTCTTTAATTTATAATTGTGTCATAATAAGTTACGATGCTTAATTATGCCAGAATAAAGTATAAAGGTGATCATTTTCTTTGCATAGAGTATAATTATGTTAATTTTTGTGATTCATAATGGGCAACTTAACAAATTGTTCTGGTTGTCCATGGACAATGGGGGGGGGGGGTCAATGGGAGGGGGGTCTAATTTCTATCTGTGGAAAGGGCCTCGGTCATTGGTTTTTGCATTGCCTGACAAGTCATGCTGCAGCTATCCTTGTGGAAAGTACAGTGTTATTTGCCAAGCAACACAAAATCCAGACTTTAGCCAGAGCATGTACATTGTACTTGAATCAAACCTCTTTTTCACAAAATCTCATTTCCATTTTAAACCCAAATAAATGAAGTCGTACGATGTCGCACATGTGTACTTGTGCGGGAGCACGTACCCGCATCTTCCTCCTGCTGTTAAACTCCTTGAGCATGCTCTGAGCTTCCTCCCGATGGTTCCTCTTGGCAGTGCCTTGTACCCAGGGATGTACCAGAGCCTGGGCTGCTGTTGGCCTTTTGGATGGGTTCAGAACCAATAGTTTCTGGATAAAGTCCTGAAGTTAAAAAAATCCAGGTCAAGTTGGTGGTGATGACATAATATACATGAAATAGTTTTGATCAAGTCCTTATTTCCCAATAAAAGATTATTATTATACTATTTACTTGTTAGGATAAATGTGAATGAAACACCCTGATTTTTGTTTTTAAAAATGAATGTTTAAATTCATATTCACAGAGATGAGCATTGCCAAATCTGTGGAAGTAAAAATATGTTGAAGTTGTCCATGTTTTGCTTTATATTACCACTTCATAAGCAATTTTCAACTGGAGCCTTTTAACCACTGTCTTTCACCATCAAATATGTTTATAGTATCTTCGCTTTCACTGTATTGGCAAAATAGTATGTCTTTTCTTTCATTAGCGAAAGATTGGAATTTGGAAATTATTAATTTTTGAGTGATTATAAACATAAAAAGGCAAAGTAGTGGATCTACCTTAGCATTAGTACTGACATCATCCCACCAGGGGGAGTCAAAATGGTAATCACATTTCATTATCCTCTTGAACATGCAATCAGTGTTTTCATGGAAGAAGGGCTCATAGCCACATAATCTACAATGAATAAATTGATATACACAAATTAAACAGTGGCGAATCGGAAAGATCAATTATGACACACTCTGCTTAAAGAAAAATCTGCATAATGTACATTAAAGTGTAAATTATTCAAGTGTATATATTTTTTAGATAAGATCATATTTTGCTTGTTCATGTGTTGGGTCCAACTTTCAGAAATTAATTCAAATAATGGATAAAAAGGAGAGAAGAAAAGGTTCTCCAGAACACACTTACATAAGCAGCGGTATCAAAATTACAGACTTTGCAAACCGGGTTAAAAGTCTACATCCGACAAGTATGTGTGTAAATTGTTGATGCAAAAGTGCCCTCTACAGCCCTGTACTTACAATATGTATGCTATGACTCCCACACTCCAGATGTCTATAGACTTTGTATACTTCACACCCTTTAAGACTTCAGGTGCTGCAAAATAACATATTAACAGTAGTCTCTAGAAAATGTAAATAAACATGTGCACATACATGGCGGTAACTATTGCTCTGATGTCTATGCGTGGGATTTGCTTTTTTCTCAATTTCTTTGTTGCTAAATAGAACATCTACGTAGATTTCCAAGCACATTTTCAATGACTTGATACTCCACATCTTAAATCTGCTGTCATGAAAACTACTGGTACCTTCAAGATGTCACAACTTCTTGTGATAGAATGGCTGACATGTTTACACAGATACATCTTCACATTAAAAAAAGACCTCCATGTAACAATGATCAAATAGCAAGGGGTTGACTGACAAAGAAAAATATACAGATACCTCTGAATTTTTTTTAGACTTTTTACAAACATTCTGATGAAAAAACATAGTCCTTTATTTCATACACCAGGTCATAAGCCCATGGTACGTACATATGTTTGTGCAACGGCAGCCAAGAAGCAGGAAAAGTCCTTCTCATGAAAATACATGTATTTCACTTTTTAGCATAGAAAGTTGAGTAATCCAAACCTGTGTAAATGAATCCTTTCCCCCTTGAACAAAGACTAAGTCAACAGCTTTCCTTGGGTGCTAAGTGCCGACCCACGCCCAGGAAAGCTATTGACCTGGGGCGTTAACTTGATAGGTCTCATCTACAATTCATTCTAAAATGGTTTTACTGTTGAAATTAGTTTAAAAAACTGACGCAAGCGACACTTGACACCAGCCGGTTTCCACCAGTTTAAGAGGGAAAGGGTAAATAGAATACATGTAATATCAATCTTGCTAGTGATTCTAATTCAATCATTCTTACCACAGTAACCTGGAGTACCACACACTGTCTGCATGTGAATCTCATGATTGAGCAGCTTGGCCAGGCCAAAGTCAGCTAAAAAAGGTACCATTAAAGATGTTCTTTAATTTTTATCCTTCATAACCTCAATATCGACAGAGGATTCTATCCCCAATTATGTATTTTTTTACAAAGTGTCTGTGTATTATCATCATCATCCTCATTATTGTTATCATCATTGTCATCATCATCTATCATTATGGGTGCAAAATTGGATATATATTGTCCTAAATTTACATGTACATGTAAATGTTCGTCTTGATCGTCATCATCATTATTTATTATAGGTGCATAATGCAACATATATTGTTCTAAACCAACATGTAAATGTTTGCATTATGAAACTTGTTTTTTACACCTGATAATCCTTATAAAAATATGTGACCAAGATGCTTTATATGTGATATAAATTCAATTGTAATCAAACAACAAGATACTGGATAACACAAAGGGCTGTTCAACTGGCCATTTACACTTGTGCTATACATTTATCATGTGCAACAATGCCTATCATGCCACAAAAATATTGCTCAAAGTTATTTTAATTTCCACAGATTATTTTCAGTTTTTCTGCTTTGTAGTCCTAACATACACATAAATCCTTGAGTGAGGATCTGTCCTGCACAGTCAAATGAGAAGAAAAACCAACTCATTGAACTGAAGGAGGCCACGTGCTGCCATACTCACCCACTTTCAGCTTTGAGTCATCTGTATTATCTTCATACAAAAGGTTTTCTGGCTGGAATGGAACACAGGAAAGGAAAAGAAAAAATAACTGGTTGCTGTAACAGTACATACTCACACATAACATACGATATCACCAACTTTCCTTATTTGGAAGTCTGATCCTTTCAAAAAGAGATCTTTTTGACTTTTTGAAATCACATCATATCGACCAAAAATATGAACATCTAGCTACTACTGCACACTAATAAATGCATGTTTTACATTGTAACCACATCAAGGGAAGGTAGTGCACCTGTATATAAACAGGCCACAGTGGTTTTTTTGTTTTCATTTTTTCCCCCCAACAGTCCCTGATGACATGCACAAGCATCAAAACTAATAGGACGGCTACTAAAGCCTGCTGACCAGCATGGCTACTCACTTTGTGTGTTTAGCTCATGGTAGCATATGATATGCTATCACTACCAAAGAAATTGAAAACTGTTGTGACTAGAAACATTCAACACCATTAATGTATGCAATATTATGTAATCTAATGGGTATACATGTACTTGTACAAAATTTCAGTTGCACTGGCATATCTCTGTACTAGGTTGTGTATTGAATTAGGTACACATCATCACTATTTGCAAACTTTTAGTCATTTTAACTCTTCCTTGTCATGTTTTGATCAAAAAGGTTTTTTTCTTGACAAAATTTTAACCCTTAAAGCACGGATTTAAGATTGAGCTAAAACCTTTCCTTGGGACACTGCGCAAAAAGTGTTCGAAGGAAAGCTGTTGACTAAGACTACTATTTGCCTTCGACTAGGCTTGCTGGTATTTGAATGAAAGTTATCGTCATGAGGAATTTGAATATTTTAACCATTATATGTTTAACGGTAATGAGAAAACAACTATAGCAGTGATAAGCATTCCCATGTGACAAAACAAGATATTTTACACAGTATGTGTGTATCATGTGCAGACCAGCTATGATGTCTAGTTATCTTTTGTTTAGAAACAGTAATGTAACTTCATTTAACATGTAATAAAAAGGAAAATGAAAATAAATTGAGTGAAACTTCAATTATGACCTGGCATAACTCTGCAAACAATGCTGGAGCAATAAAACAGTCTGTAGCCAATATTCTATCTGGAGTCAGATTTAAAATCTCAAATCTATAGTCTCACACCTCCCCAAGGTCATATCTTCCTTGTTAAACACACTGCAAACTAGGCTTTAAGGCAACATTTCTTAAAAATGGCTTCCTCATTTTGCTTGTTTCATTTATTTGATTTTAAAGACAGAAGACTATTCTCGTGTGTTCTTCATACCAGACTTACCTTTAGGTCTCTGTGTACTACCTCATTTGCATGCAGATACTGCAAGGGTAAAGGGATAAAAGTGAATGTATGCAGGACCATCAAACAAATATCAAGTCCAGACAAAAATTCAAATTCCATACTTTTACCCACTATCCAAGACAAAATAGGGGTCATTTTTAAAGTTTCAAACATAGGCCAAAATCAATACAGTGAAACCTGTTTCAAGGGACCACTGTAATGAAAGAGCACCTGCCTTCTAAGACGATATTTCCAAAGTCCATTTTGCTATCTCTCCCATGTTATTGCACCTCCAAAGAGAAACCACCTGCCTTATATGACCACTATTTGGCCTGCTCTAGGGGTAGTCTCTTAAAACAGGTTTCACTGCACATCTATACAGAGTTGACAAATAATTCCACTGTCAAAGTTCTCAACTTTTCAGCCAATTTGTAACAAATGCTTGAAGTCAAAATCCTCTTTCATCAGTCCTTCAAAGAATATGTATCTATTAATTTTGATAAAAAAAAAAAAATAAATAAAAATAAAAAATATATATATTAATTTTATGTTGAAGTTTCCATTATAAATTTATCAAAAGATAGTTACATTTAGCACTGTCAAATGTCGTAAGGCATATTATTTAAATTTGCTGACAATTTTTTTGTTTTGTTTTTCAGTTCAGGTCTTCCACAAGTGCTTATCAAAAACTGACCATGTGACTTGTACACTTGAACTGCAATCATGGCAACGGGGGCATGGCACTCATAATCTAAGTCCCTGACTATCAGACGGGAACTTACAAAGTTGTGTGAGAATAACTGTCCTTATATGTGGTGAAGAAAGACTTGGGATAATATTCTTAAATGTGAGAGTTGCTGAAAGTTACATGTACCTTGATGGCCTCCAGCATTTCTCGTACACACCTCGCTGCATCCTGCTCACTGTACGACCCCCGCGTAACAATCCTGCAAATTGTCCAGTATTGCACAGTGTATCTTTTACAGTCAAGTGTATACATTCGCCGACATTACTTACTCTGGTTTTCCCATTTACTGTTACACACACACATGTTGACCATAATTCATCTCAAAGAATTTTGAGATAACACACAAATCAAAAGAAGGTACAGTCAAAAGTAGAGTCATCCCATCGTAAGCAACCATCCATGGGACTTGGTTAGAATGATTACTTAACTTAGTCCATACCAGTCCCTGATTTTTCTGTATATTTACCTAGATTTAAGACAACAATTGCATATCAAAATTGTTCATGAAAAGAGCTTTCATTCAAATACTCGCATGCCTATCGCCTTAAGTCAGTGGTTCTGGCACTGCCTGGCAAGGGCAACTGCAGCATGACTTGCCAGGCAGTGCCAGAACCACTGACCAAGGCCTGTGACCATAGTATGGAATGATTTAAGACAGGGTTTGAGGGCAATGCAAATAATTCAATGGTATACATGTACAGTGAAACCTCCCTATACCCAACACCCTTGGGACCGGAAAAAAGTGTTCAGTACAGTGAGGTGTTCGGTATAGGGAGGTTTGATAGCATTGAAAGTATATATTTGGGACCAAGAAATGGTGTTCAGTATAGAGAGGTGTTTAGTATACGGAGGTGTTCGGTTAGAGAGGTTTTATTGTATATAAAAAGCAAGGTGGAGTAATTCAGTTACCAATCACAGCATTCAACTGTATAAACACTGACCTTGTTCTTCCCCTGATCTGAGGATGTGAATAAGCAGTGTTCATTTTTACCATTACAGGGGTCAGTGTGGTATGTGTACAGTGGTGATAGACTCACAGTGACATTGAATGTGTTGACTGGTCACTTTTTTTTATTGAGTTCCATTGTCAAATATTACATTAGTATTGGTTATTAGAATTTTTGCAAGTTTAATATCCCCGAACAATGTCTACTTGAGAAAATATGAGAATATTTATCCCTCACGAAAATTTATGATTATACAATATTACATAGGCATTATGCACTAATAACACAGGTGTTTTTTTTTTTTCGTGGGTTTGGGGGTGGGGGTGGGGGGTGGAAGGGGGATGGCCAGAATAAGATGGGCCCTTAACAGAGGTAAAAAAAAAAAACACTGACAAATTGCTGGAAGGACCTTAGAGCCTGGTCACATATGGAGGCACTTAAGAGAGCAAGTTTGACTGTAAAAGAAAATGATGTACATGTATTAAAAAAAAAATATTAAACAGACACATGTAATGTTATCTCCATAAGTATGTCAGTAAGGTCAAAAACAAAAATATATACATAATATGAAAGAAGACAGATGATGGGCCATCGCAAATGCTCAGCTGATTGATAGGTCAGATTAGCTCATAATGCTTAGATAAGACAGATAAAAAACTATCCTTGCCATGGGTCGGGTGCAATGGGGTAAGGAAATCTGTTCCGTCAGTCTTGTTCTAACCATCAATGGGTTAAAACAGGTGAGAAACAGTCTTAATAAATTTATCCAAATTTTTGTTAAAATTAGATTGGCAGATTTGCAAACAACAACAAAAATGTACTGGTTTTTGTGGCCTAATGATTCAGCATGTGAGGAGCCACAGGTGTAAGAGACAGCAGCCTCATTTCCAAGCTGGGCCCTCTCTGGCATAGCTTGCCAATTGCCTTAAATAATTGATGAACAAATACATCGAAACACTGTAGACAAAGTCTGCGTGCCACTTTCTATTGGTTCATTGTCTCCATGTACCCATTATCTTCCCACGAAGAACATGGCTGCAATATTTTGAATTAATTGGTACTTAAATGTCAAAGTATCACATCAAGAAGGCTTGGTAGCATGTGTTGTTGGAGCAGGATTATCCCATTACTAACATTTAACAATTAATTTAGTCTATTTTGGTCCAAGATACCCAAATCCAAATATGTTTTTTAAAACACATGTTTTATGCTTTTTAAACAGCACATGAAAATTGTCATTTTGCAATATTTCTATGTGGACATATAAAGCTATGTACATGTACCTCATAATGAACACTTTCGATTGAATGTGTTATGCTACAACACATGCAAATATTATTTAAATAAACACTGACACATATCTGTCATTTATAATTCATGTATGTTGTCATGGTTACATGAAGCTGACCTGTATTCAAGTACATCTTTCTAACTCTTAATCCATACCACAAACTGGCTTCAGCCCTGACATGTTGATGCTTGAATGTAATAAATGAGAATCTGAATTCATGTTAGGCTTTTCTTCAATCTATGTATACAGTATATACTATCATTCAGTCTATGCATACAGTAAATACATGTACTATCATTATACTATCATTCAGTCTATGCATACAGTAAATACATGTACTATCATTCAGTGTATGTGTACAGAACAGTGGTACCTGCTGTATGTGGCCACCCCTTCTGCCAAGAAAAAGTGGCCACATACAGCAGGTGACCTGTCACTACAGGTACATTTTAAAAAGTAATTGACTAATATGTCCAAGCCTGGTGACCACAAAAAGCAATGTGACTGCTCACAGCAGTGGCTGCATACAGCAGGTACCACTGTATATACTATCAAACTAAAGAGTTGAGATACCAAAACAGACTGAATGTAATTGATACTTACCTGTCAAAGAGTTCTCCACCTGTCACCAATTCCAAAACCAAATATATCTTCTCTGGGGTCTCAAATATTTCTTTAAGTCGAATCTGATAAAACAAAATTTAGTTCAAATTGAGTCAAACTTCACTGTCCTTTTTTTTTTTTTTTTTTGTATATATCTGCAAGAGACAGTACAAACTTTTCACATTAATCAATATCCTGACCCACACAAAATACTTCATAAAGTAAATACAATGTACAAAGCTTCCATTTCACTTTAATACCATGGGGGATTACACACATTACTGGCAGTATGTCACTGACACGTTTCCCTGGCAACCTTTGACTGCACATGAGCTTTGTTTAACCGTTCATCCCTTGAATTAAGACTAAGTCATCAACTTTCATTGGCATGGGTTGCATGCTCCAAAGCATCCAATCCATTCAATAGAAAGCTGTTGACCTGGGCCATGTTACTCTGATTGTTCTCTACAACTCTCATCAAAATTGTTTTTCATTACGGTTGATATCAGTCAAAAACTTTGAAGAATCAAAATTGACCACCAGCTGGATTACTGGAGAAAAGCTTAAATATGTGCATCAGATGCAAATGGTGGTGGTAGTGGTGATTTTGGCAGGGGTGTGTCAGTGTTGCCAACCTGCCAAACTTAAAATCCGGGAGATAAAAAGGAACATTACGGGAGGTTGATAAATTAATATGAAATATAGAAGGGAAATATTGAATGAAATTCCGGGAGGTGACTCAAAATTGTCAAAAATCCACACTTTTTCAAGAATTTTCAGCATAAAATTCCGGGAGTCTCCCGGGGAATCCGGGAGGGTTGGCAACACTGGTGTGTGTGTTTTTCTTTTCGTTCATTCTTCAATTCTTTGCTATATTTCCCAACATTTACTGTTCAAAATGTAGCATTTCATGACCAGATCAGAGAAATATTACAGGTAAGGATCTCTACACCCATTCTCAACAAAACAGCTCAATATTTTGACCATTTGACACTCCCCCGTCCTCACTATAAATTTAAACAAAACTAGAACAGACTGATTTTCCAACAGAAAATCAAATGTCTCCAGGTGGAACACTTACACCTCTGAATAAGCTACAGGTGATAACAAATTACAAATGACCAACTTTGCTTGAAAATTACAATCCTATTTTAGCTCTCACCTAGATACATTACTTTAGCAATTTTCATCAAGTTCTTCAAGGCTTATTGCAGAGAAACCAATTTCACATAAATGACCCTGTGACCTTGAGAATTTGGTCAAGGTAACCCAAACACAATGTTTACCTAGGTCTTACCTTGATACATTATCATACCAAGTTTCATAAAATTCCATATTGTTCTTCAAGACTTATCGCACAGAAACCAATTTCATATTTAAGTGACCCTGTGACCTTGAAAATTAGGTCAAGGTCACCCAACTACAATCCAATTGTGGATCTCACCTTGATGCATTATCCTTCCAAGTTTCATTAAATTCCATCAAGTTCTTCAAGACTTATAGCACAGAAACCTATTTCATAAAACTGACCCTGTGACCTTGAGAATTTAGTCAAGGTCACCCAAATAATATCCCAACCTAGGTCTTGCCTAGATATATATTTCTACCAAGTTTCATCAAATTCCATCAAGTTCTTCAAGACTTATCGCACGGAAACCAATTTTACATAAGTGACCCTGTGACCTTGAGAATTCGCTCAAGGTCATCCAAATACAATCACTACCTAGGTCTTGCAAAGATACATAATCCTACCAAGTTTCATCACATTCCATCATGTTCTTCATGACTTATCCAATGGAAACCAATTTCACATAAATGACCCTGTGACCTTGAGAATTCGCTCAAGGTCATCCAAATACAATCCCAACCTAGGTCTTGCCTAGATACATAATCCTACCAAGTTTCACCAAGTTCTGTCAAGTCCTTCAAGACTTATCGCATGGAAACCAAGTGTTGAAGAACCTAAACAACAACAACAACAAGAAGAAGCAGAAGAAGCGGAAGAAACCGGCACTAAAACAATATGTCCTCCGGCTTCCAACGGGGACATAATAAAATTTATGTCACAGAAAAACAAAAACAAACAACCCCCCTCCCCACAAATGTCTGCATTTATACTTTACCCTTCTTTTGTATTTATTCAAACACAAAGACAAGGGTTGTTATGGTACATACCACATTAGTATGGTTGAGTTTCAATAGAATTCCTGTCTCCGTGCTCACCACTTTTTTATCCACCTGAAAGAAAATGCACAACAGAAATACATAAAATAGGAAGAAAAATGGACAGTCCAATAATGTGTAATCTTTGATAAGTGCACAGAATGGAAATTAGCAGGACATTCAAATTTCATTTTTTTATGAGCGGGCATTTCACGCCAGAACAATGTAAAAGACCTTGGACACTGTCTAAAATGAAAGTCTGTGCAATACCAAGCTTGTCATTGAAGGGGGTGGGGGGTGGGGGGTGGGGGGGGGAGGAGGACCCAGTACCTAGTTACACGTAATAATTTTGCCATTGTATAAGGTACAGAAAATAAAGATTACAAATAATGGCTGGTAGGAAGTACAGAAAATAAAGATGATTCCAGCATGCAGGTACACTAAATAAAAATTTGTTCAATACAACAGTATAAAACCACTTTACCTTCCTCCACCCTGTTATGATACTTGCAGAATTTTGGCACAAATACATGCATGTACAAGTAACAGCATACATGTGTACAAGAGGCCATCCCCACAATATATTGCTGCATTAATAACTTAGAAAAAGAAATGTTCAGAATGTGAGATAGCTATGAATTCTTCATGCCCAAAAATGGTGATCAGGTTAAAACAATGGCACAGATGAAGCCATTTATCATTTGTATTTTTCACACTGACATTTGATGTGCAGAGTTTCTATTACAGCTACAACTTTTCTTTTACAGTGAAAGTGGCGATTTTAATTCTAAAGCACAAAACATAATACTGATGTATTCACATGCAACAAGAACACTACAGGAGCCAGAAATTAAGAACACAGCAATAATTATACCTGCAGTTGCATGAGAACCCCACAAGCACAATAAACTTACAAGAAAATTAAATGATAAATACATACAACTAAAATTTTATATGTGCCCTAGCATTTGCATTAAGTGCAAGAGCACTTTGGACATTTTTGAATCATGAAGCCAAAAAGTTCAGACTTTGTTCTTTATATTATAACATTACTGCTGCATAATCATGCATTATCAACCATTATAATGAAAGGTGTCAACTAGCAAACTGTTATACTTGCAGACAAACTTAATATGCAAATGTTTACAGGTTACTGTTTATAACAAATTTGATTTGGGACTCAACAAGTTTGTCAACGTATTACTGGTAACTAACTCTACGGTTGTCATTTCTATGAAATAAAACACGACTCTTATGTACTCCTATGGAAAATCCCAATGTACTTGCTTACAATATTTTAAACTTTATGGTCATAAGTCAATAATTTTTGTTCAATTGTGAAGGTGGCTGTCCTGAAAGCAGCTCTACAAGCCTTAACCCTGGTACTGCTGAATTGGTTTTTTCAACCTGCGTTTTGGACCATATAAACACGGGCCCCGCAGTACTAGGGTTAAGGGTAGTGTCCTCAGCAACACCAGAACAAGATGGTTTCAATTGACTATATTAATTTCTCTTCATATACATACATTGTATATTGTACTGTTGGAATAGATGAATCTTGAATCATGGGTTAAAGTTCAGAATACTGGCAGCGTTTAAGCATTTTCCTGGTTATAATAAAGGAATGGACACTTACAGGGACAGGGGTAACAAAACAAGGACAATGAATATATGGTAATCAAACAAAAACGCTAGATGAGCCAGTAATGATGAGCCTTGAGCATAGAGAGAAACAGGCAGCAGGACAGGTATGCACATCAACCGAGACTTTTATAAGAAGAATGTAACACGCACTGACTGTGTCATAATTTTGTACAGTGAAAACTCATTATAATGACACCATCTGTTCCCTTAGAAACGTGTCAGATAACTGAATATGTCACATAAATGAGTCAAACAACAAAGAAAATAAACTTTTGCCATTCAAAACTTGTGCCATTATAATTAATATGTTGGATATCTGAGTGTCGTTATGATGAGTTTTCACTGTAATAAGTCATATGCCACCACCAAAACTATTATTTTAAATCACAAACACACAAGTAATTGGATATTTAATTCACCTAATTAAAAAGTGTGCATCATACACGTGTTTGCAATACTGAGCTAGAAAACTTAAATGTAGTTACAATATATAATGTACCACTGCTATACACATGTAGCTGTAGCCTATTTGTGTTGGAACATATTTACCGTAAATAGCTTTAATTTTGCTCTACACTTATTTTCACTTATTTTGCTGATGACACAAAACCGTGAAAATAAAAACAAAGTGAAAATAATTTTAACATTATATGAATAGCAATTATGTCCAAAACAGTGAAATAAGAACTAAAGTGAAATGTCAAAAATATAAAAACTGAATATTTATACATGCGAAAAAATTAAGCAATTTACAGTGTATATATGTATACATATCCATATATATATATATATATATATATATATATATATATATATATATATGTGTGTGTGTGTGTGTGTGTGTATTTACATACACACATATACATACACATATGTGTGTACATACAAAAACTCAGTACTTATAATTCAGAGGGCTTAAATGGATTGAATATAATGCTCCTACTGGATGATGCCACGCATGCAATTTTTTCAAACAAAATGACAGAGCATGCATACAAACTTACCTGTTTTCCACGCACAGGCTGCAGAAGTAATACCCACACATTTCAAACTCATTGATACTTTATCACCAGTCACACTTACAAGGTAAGTTCTTTGCACAACTGCACACATGAGATGAACAAAGCATGAAAGCTGGAGCAAAATCAAATGAATGATCCCCCCAACCCTAAATGAATATTTTTAAATTAAGCTGTCCCAAATCTTCATGTTTGTGCTTTTAGTACAGAAAAGGAAACTCAAACAGGAGGAATATTATCATCAGTGATACTGTCTTTGGCGGCAAGTGTGAACATTTGACATCAAGAGTGACAGAGAAAAGTTCACCCATAGGTATATGATAATCTATCCCATACAAAGAAACTAAAGAGCAATGTGATTGGTTGGAATGTGTGGCACATGCGAGCAATATCAGCCAGTATTCCTGGCTTGGTCCATATTCCTGGGGTAAGCTTATGACATGTGCTACATGTGCCGTGACGTAGCTCAAACTGTGCATGTATGCTGTGCACCCAGGGTGGGTACTTGGTCTGGAAAAGGGTATGTGGGTGCCCTGGAAGGGTAAAACCCTGTCTTCTACATGGGATTTTTATCCAAAAACAGGAGGTCAAAATTCTATATTTTGCCCAAGAATGGGGGTCAAATTTTGACATTTTGCCAAAAAATGAGGGTCAAAATTCGACATTCTCATTTAAGAAATGATCATTCTCCACAATTACATGACATAAATCGGTCAGAAGCAGCATTTTTCAACCTTTGCAAGAAGAAAATCCAGTAATTTTTCTCACTTTTGAAAAAAGAGGGGTCAATATTAGAACCTGAGTTCATAAACGGGGGGTCAAAGCTCTACATGTGGTGGAAAATAGGGGGTCATTCCCGCGGAGCCTATATACCTACCACTATAGTTGGAGTCCCCCCCCCCCCCCGGGCTGTGCAGGCAACAGTGACGATGCCAGCTGCGACAGGAGTGATAAACAAATGATTTGCCACCTTTTCTATTGCAGAAATCAACAACCTGTATCACACATCAGCTCCTAATTTCTTGGTACAGAATAAAACTGTTACTCACTGAAGAAGCCTGGTTTAGAGAAATATACACCTGTGGATGGCATCTGTATCTCCTGAAACCACAGACTGAAGGAGATACAGATGCCATCTACTGTGTATATTTCTGTACCCCTGGCTCCTTCATGGAGTAACTCATAGTATTTACATGAGATGGAACCACACTATTTACATCAGAGGAAACCACACTATTTACACCAGAGGGAATCAGCATCCATTGCACTCAGTGACACGCAAGATAGATATGTACATATATAACACAAGGATTATAACCATACTCACACCATGGATGTGATACTTACTGGCTTTTTTATGATCTTCACTGCCCAGGACATATCAGTTCCCTTTCTTTCACATCTGTGCACCACAGCAGTGGCACCTCTGACAGCAAGAGATAGAAAATCAAGTCAAAATGTTCATGTACACATATATTTTTTTAGAGTACTGATGTTACTAACTACTAAAAACACCTTTCCCAAATAAGTGGAAATCCAAGTGCCAAAGAAGAGCCTAAATTCAAAAAATGTTTGCGAGTACTTTGCTAACTGATTCAAAATTATACATGATCTGAAGTTCAATGTACTGTGGGTTGGGCAGGCACTGGACACTTAAATTATGACATTTTAAAAATTGTAGTCATGAAGTATCATAGCAGCTGCAGGTGGAGAGCCTATGTACCCAGTCAACACTACTGCTATACATGAACTCCGTAAAAGTACAGTAGTCCCTCCTTTGAAAGAACACTCCTTTGGGAGACCACCTCCTTTCAGAGACCACAATTGTCAGGTCTCTCTGTAATACTTTTCATGTTATTTATACCTCCTTTGAGGGACCACCTGCTTTATGTGACCGCCTTTTGGGTGGCACTAGGGGTGGTCTCCCAAAGGAGGGACTACTGTATTATGTTTTGTGACCACGGAATGGCTGGGTCTCGCACCAGCAATCTTTGGCACCAATCACCTTGCCGAAAATGGGAAACACACAATGTGACATAACAACTGTACCAAATGCCCATTTTTATAAAAAGACTGGTTCAATGGAAGCCGGTATGCATGAATGCCATAATCAACACGGCCCAGTTCATTGTAATTAATCCAGTACAAATACTGTTTTAGAGTTGTCCCAGATCGAGGACTGTACATATGCAAGTCCACCAGCATCCAAGGAGCACCGAAAACATATTAGGTTTTGTGACCACGTATGTGTACTCAATGCAAAAACAATGGTAACTGGTCAAACTGTCCCAAAACAAGGTCATCCCAAGTGAACTTGTCCCCAACTGACTCATCTCATTGTCAAAGCATCCTCAGACTGTTGTCCTTATGCTAAGTTCTCCCATTGACAACTTATTCCACTGCTTTATAATCCCAATATATCAATTAATTCCCAATTCCAATTTGTCCCATTAAGGTAGGAAGGGGGCACTGAGTGGAATTTGGAAAATGCATGTTTAACTTTTCATTTTTAAAATAAATATCCACAGTAATGGTAATATTGTTTGTCTGTGAGCCATTGTGTCCAGCAGTTAATGAAAAGGGCTCCAGTGTGCCTCGGTATCCCCCACTGTAGGCAAGGTCCTGGTCATTTGTAATAGCCCCATATTACCACTGTATCTCTTAACGGCCATAATCCATATAATGCAGGCCTGTATAGGCTGGCACAGGCCATTCATTAAGACCATTCATAAAAACAGAATGACCTTAAAAGTTAGAAATTACTAAAACTTCTTCTGATAGGAATACTCGAGTATTGAGAGACTGATTTACTATTTTTGTCTCACTCGGAACATTGTTGGTGGGAAAAACCACTTGTGACCTGTGTTCACTCGTCATTTTTCCCACCAACAACGATCCCTTGTGAGAGAAAAATAGTAACTCATGATCAGCCATGTAAGATTCTCTATTTATCACACATTTAACATATATACCTACATATACCATTCAGCTAAAAATCAAATAAATATCGTATTAGGAATAATAATAAAGCTGGTTAAAAGGTGGTGTCTGTTCAGAGGTAGGTCTACTTCCATGCATCTGTTGTGCCATCACGTTACCAGGATGCACACCAGAATATCCACCCTGTCTCCAGGCATGGTCATGACCCACTCTGAATTAAAAGAGTATGTAGAGCCTACCCTGGGCACAAATAGGTTTTGGGACAAACTGACTTGGGAGTGGGACAAATTGATATTGAGATGACTTAGTGGTGTACGTGGGACGAGGCACTTTTGGGATGAGGTGGGACAAGTTGGTATTTGTATTTGGATGACTTTACTGTTTACATGGGGATGTGAAGGTCAGGGGCAAATCGACAGTGGGATGACTTGACACAATCAAGACTTTGGCATACGTGTTATATACATATATATATGTATATATATATATATATATATATATATGTATATATATATATGTATATGTATATATATGTATATATATATGTATGTATATATATGTATGTATGTATGTATGTGTATGTATATATATATATGTGTGTATACATATACATATATATATATGTATGTATGTGTATGTATATATATGTGTGTGTGTATATATATATACATATATATATGTATGTATGTGTATGCATATATATATATATGTGTGTATATATATACATATATATATATGTATATATATATGTATATATATATGTATATATATATATATATATATATATATATATATATATATATATATATATATATATATATATATACATATATATATGTATATAACACGTATGCCAAAGTCTTGATTGGGTATTGGGTATTGCAAATAACGCGATTAGGTACATGTATATTGATTATTAGAACTGATCACTTGACAAGTATTGTACTGAGAGCCTGTGCATACTAATGGCAATCACTTGGTTAGCTACAGTACAGGTGCATAATAATCATAGTTTAGGATTACAGAGCAGTAGACATACTCATACTACAGTTCACTCAAGCTTGTACTGGTCTGTGCCTAGGACTGTGGTTTCCCTGCAGCAAGAAAACAGTGCACGCCCTAGATATCCAGATCCATCCAAAAATCCGTCATCAGTGACCGTAAAAAACGTGCAATTCACCGTGTGACGATTCTTTCAACTCAGTGTTTTCATCTCAATATAGACAGAGCCTGAGGTGTATGTTCTTCACCATGCCATGATTCGCATGAAGTTAGAACTTAAACAAAAAGCGATAAAACAACGTCAAGCTTTCCTCACCTTCCAAGCTCCTTTCCTAAATCATAATATTCCTCAAACAGTTTGTCCCTGATACTGCCTTCTATCCAATAGTCTTGCACACGTTCTCGTAACGGCATTTTGTGTTGTGATACTTCAACTTATAAATTTGCGATATTAACGAATATTAATTCAGTGACGAGAGCTGAAGCTAACCCACACATTTGTTGACGGGTACCTAGCAATGTGACGTCATCTGATTGGTCTGGGCATGCGTGGTGACAACTAATTTGCCCTTTCAGTCTTCAGGAAATCCCAGTCGCATAGTGAAATAACGGCAATTGGATCACAGTTTAATTACATCCGAACGAACCTGGTATATACATAATTAGCGTAAACACGCATCTGTGCGTTATCGGAAAATGATACGCAACAAATTAGCTATGCACTACCGCCATATGCTTCTGTCTGAGCCATGGTGAATATTTGTCCATCAAGACAACTGGAAAACAGGTCTATGCCAAGCAATTCCGTTCAATCCAGAGCCCAAGTAAGGTCCTAACTTAAGGAACAAATGTTCCATTAAGAATAATCATAATTTTCCTACAGTACAGACAATGCAATTGACATAGCACAGATAAGGAGGAATAAATGATATGATATCATTTACAGGCTACAGCTATTGTTAGCAGATCAAGACAATCCATTATTGTCACAGTTTGAATTTATTCATGTAAGTGGGTATTTTAAAGCCAAAGGGCACTTTTAAAGGACACAATGACAATAAAAAAGGGCATCCAAAAATAGCGGTTCAAAACACAGGCTTTTTTTGTTGTTTTTATGGAAATAGTTCTGAATTTGCATCTTATACTCATGGTCAATAGATAAATTCATACGTTGTTTTGCCAATCAGTTTAAAACTTATACATTGAAATTTTATGAGAAAATGAATGTAATTGCCCAGAATATATATTAAAAAAAATCAAAAAACAAAACAAAACAAAACAAACAAACAAAACATAGGAGAAAAAGGCAGGGAGTAAAGGAATAGGACAAGGAGCAAAACAAAAGGACAGGGCAAATCTCCCTTCTATTTTAAGCTACAGGCAACACTGCATACTTGGGATTCTCAGTTTCCGAAAACGAACTTCTAAAATAGCCCATAATCAATAACATGCGATCTTCCAAGCAGGTCTACATATTGTGGTATCTAATTTTTTTTTATCAATGTCGGGACTGCTGTTGGGTGAGCGATATGTACCTTCTATCAGCAGACGATCATTTTTCTTTTAATTATTATTATTATTATCATTATCATCATCATCATCATCATCATCATCATCATCATCATCATCATTATTATTATTATTATTATTATTATTATTATTATTATTATTATTATTATCTCACACCAAGTGTTTTCTCCAAATGTTAAAAAGCCTGTCGTGTTTATTGCACTTGCCTTCAATTTCTTATTTGTATGAATGATTACTCCCAGGTGCGAATCTTTAATTTGGGACAATATCCAGTATTTTAGCTACTTGTTTTTACTGTGACGTCAAATTTTATTTATGATGTTCAAAATATTTTTGTCTGGTTGACATTATTTACTATGATGTTATTATAAATTGTTCATATGTTTTAAATGATTAACTGTTATGGCAAACGTATCATGTATACTTTATTTCGATGTAATGTATTATATGCAGGCATACACGGAATAAAATAATTCAATCTGAATCATCGATCTTAGAGAAACTGTCATACCCATTGTTTTCCAATTCTGAAAACTGCACAGGTTCTTTGAAGTTTGTTTGTTTGTTTTTTAACTATTTCAGTGATACACACAACATCTGGTTGTTCAGTTTCTATAACATGTAAAAATTCAGTCCGTTTGTTTTAGTAAATTGTCAACGTTACTGTACATGCAAGATAGGTCTAACTTCTTGTCAACCATTCTGTTGGGACAGTTGTTTTTGTCTGTGAACATTCATTACTTTTTTGTTTCTGTTTACCCATTTTGCCTTTTTGGTTTGACTCCTCGATCTTTTTCATTCTCATTGGTTCGAAATTTTTTTTTTCTCTTCTCTCTCTAGCGGTGTCGTGTCTTTCTTTATAACTAAACGAATGTGACAAAATCACATTGAACAAATAAAAAACAAGTTTAAAACAGGGTTCCATTATGGCACACACTATAACGATGAATTACAAAATTGACACGGTTGCATCTTACCGTATTAAAAATCAGAAGTATCACTCATTGCATTGAAGCCAGTTACATTTGATCTGTACGTGGATAGCAACAACATTTTGGCCTTTTATGTCCATTGTATATCCAGAGCCTTTCACTTGTTAGTCAAATTGTTTCACAACTACGGAATAAGAGATTTGGGGGAATGTTTACAATATTCAGCTGCCTTGGGTGCCCGTAACCGCCTCCCCATCCACCCCTTGGCCTCCGCTTTTTGGGGTGGGTGGGTGGGAGTGGGAGTGGGGGTGGGAGTGGGAGTGAAAGGGTTGGAGCAGGTGTGGGTGGGTAGCTCTAAAAATAACAACTGGGGTTACGGGCACCTGTGTTAAAGTTGTGACACTCCTGTACATATATTCATAGCACACATACATATACTTCTCGAATTGCCACAAATTTAATGTCTTTACATCAGAAAACAAAAAGTTGAATCCAAGTTTCTTCAAGGTTCTTTGAAAAAGAGGACGGCACTTGGTACGATTGCTGTTGAACGCAGGACAACAAACACACAGGACAGTGAAGAAAACGAATACTTTAATATTGACTTATAAAAAATTAACACAAACCGTAAATACCAAGAACTCTATGACTTTGTCACGGAACACGATTTCTTATATCAAATGTAACACTCCCAACAAGGTTATCCTCACCAAATGCTACTTTGATCGATGACATATTTAACAAAAATTCTAACGTATATCCACACCAATGGAAAAGGGTACTCTTGAACACAGGATATCCGACCACTTGGCCACATTTTCTGCTATTAACTTTGACACTCCTATAAATCAAAGTGAACGAAAAACAATTAGATACAAGACATTCACAGGTGACTTAATTAAAAAATTCTTGAATGAATTACAATAAACTGGGCAAATGTTTTTGATCACAGTCCGAATGCTGACCCAAAAATAACCTACGACCAAAAATTCTCTGAGACATTAGATGAAGCCATGAAAAGTAGTTTTCCAAGTAAAACTATTAAATTTAATAAATTTAAACACAAGAAATCAAAATGGATCAATCAAGATATCCTAAAAAAGATTAATCACCGAGATAGATTGTACAAGAAAATATACATCACTACATCTGATAATCGGCGATATGAGGAACTTAACCAAAAACGTAAGCATATACCGCGGAAATAATAACTAAAATACGGCAAGCTAAACTCAATTATTACTATTCAGAATTTGATAAGCATAAAAATGACGTAAAGAAAACATGAGAAACTATTAAAGATGTGTTAAATAAATCTAATATTTATAAAGAACTCCCTGAATACTTCAAGGACGGAGATAAGAAAATTACCAATAAATCAAATATTGCAAACCATTTTACTGATTTTTGTTTGTTTGTTAACATTGGACCGATATTAGCAAAGAAAATAGACACAGAAGGTAAAAGGCCTTTCCAAACATACGTAAGTAATACGAACGTAAATTCTCCCTTCAAATTTACGCCAATTGATGAGAGTGTGACCAGGAAAATGATATCCAATCTAAAACCGAAAAGAAGTGTTGGTGTTGATAACATATAGCTTGTACTCCTCAAAATAATCTCTGAAATCTTATCAGCTTCGCTCAGTTGTACACTAAGCCAATCATAGAAAAATGGATTCTTTCCAAACAAATTCAAAATCGCTGACGTAATTTCAATATACAAAAGAAGATGATAAACATAACTTCAATAACTATAGACCAATTTCGCTTATACCAACAAAATTCAAAATCATTCAAACAGTTGTTCATACACAACTGTTCCATTATTTTACAGAAAACAGATTATTTTACAATCGCCAATATGGCTTTACAAAAGAACACTCCACAGAACTAGCATTATTAGAATTTATAGACAGAATATCTGCAGACATGGAGACCAAAAAGATATCTCTAACGGTTTGTTTTTTTTTATTTTTTTTTTTTAATTTGTTGTTGTTTTTTTTTTTTTTTTAGATTCATCAAAAGCATTTGGCACCATCGACCATAATATCTTTCTAAAAAGTTAGAATACTATGGAATACAAAGTACATAATTGAGCTGGTTTAGAACTTATCTAACAAACAGGATACAATTTGTTGACCTTGATGGATCAAAATCAAATAACTTGCCCATAACCACCACTGATCCACAGGGCTCAACATTGGGCCCCCTTTTATTTTTTACACATATCAAAGTGCTTGTGGCTTTACATCTATAATGTACGCTGATGATACTAGTTTATTAAGAACTGTCTGTAAGTTTCAACAGAAAGCAACACAGAATGCGTCACTTTCAATGAACGCAAACAATGAACTAACAAAAGTCAGCAACTTGCTTGCCGTAAATGAATTTTCCTTAAATGTGAAAAAAAAAAAATAGAAAATGTGATAGATCTTCTCTACTATCTTTACATAAAGGGCATTTTCCGTCTGATAAACCCCATCTTTCCAGATCTTCCCCGACACCCAGACAGCCAGTGCGGGCCAAAAATTTTAATCGTGCACCGGCAAAGTTATTTACATTAAAACGATAAGTTTCACCGAAAGAGGACCGTTTAAACATTTGATACCATCTTAAAGACTTTTTCAAGTCTATTTCCTGGAAAAAGTATAATTTATATGCTTCTAGCGATAATTTTAGAAAGCATCCCAGCCATTCTGGATTCCTTGATTCCAGAGCATGGTCCATGGCTACGTTATTAAAGACCTTCTTAATCTTAATATATCCAATGTTGGTCACAATGCAAGGTTCCAAATTTCATATATGTATATGTCTAGGACCTGCAGTGATTAAATTTTTAAGTTGC